>VMDR010036133.1:0-10571 GCA_007922815.1 Macrotus californicus | reverse complement strand
CCCTTTCAGTTGTTGTGTCACAAAACTGTGTCTTTTTAAATTTAACTGTTGCTGTGTTTGCTTTCCATTACCATTTAGTCCCCGATACCCCTCCCCCTGCAGTCACCACACTGTTGTCCATGTCCACAAGTCCTTTTTCCTTTCTGCTCTATTCCTCCACCCCCTCACCTCCCCCCACTAGCTATCATCCTGCTCTCTATGAGTCTGTCCCTATTTTCCCTGTTGTGTCTTTATACATTGTGTGCTTCAAATTCTTTTTAAACTATAAGTAATATATTCATAGAGAGTTATTCAGATATTTTCATATCCAGCTTCATTGTGCCTATCTGGATTTTTAAAAATTATATTATTTATATCATTGTCAAATATTATTCTATGATTGCTTTTTTCACTTAATAATATATAAGGTAACTTTATTTTTTAAAGATTTTATTTATTTATTTATTTTTACAGAGAGTGGAAGGGAGAAAGAAAGAGAGGGAAAGAAACATCAATGTGTGGTTGACTCTTATCTGCTCCCTGCCTGGGAGCCCAGCCTGCAACCCAGGCATGTGCTCTGACTGGGAATCGAACCGGCAAGTCTTTGGTTTGCAGGCTGGTGGTGCTTAATCCACTGAGCCACACCAGCCAGGGACTAATATGTAATGTAACTTTAACATGGCTCTCTCTCTCTCTCTCTCTCTACACACACACACACGCACACACACATGCACACACACACACATATGATCTTACACATACATATATATGTATACATATGTATCATTATAGATCATTCTGCTTAATGGCTCCATGCTGTCATAATTTATGGAATGAATAAATAGATATGCCATGATTTATTTACCCATTTATTCTTCTACTGCTGATTTTTACTTTCTAGAGAATCATAGACAAAATTTTCAATTTGCATTTCTGCCCTTTCCCTGAGACCAATCAGCGTGAGAACAAGAAAACAACAATAAAGAAAGAGAACCTCTAGCTTTTCTCTTGCAGACCCTGCTGATACAGAGTTAACTGTGGAAGGGTTTATTCCTTAAAGAACTTGCAGTCTCTTAAGGACCAAGACATATAAGCAAATAATTTATTAAAAAGCAGTAAGTACTGTGATGAAATTTTACTCAAAAGGCTATTAGATCCTAATAGAGGACGAGGGTTTTTTTTTTTCTGCTTTTGTAGACTTGGTACATTTTCAGATAGATGACATCTGGGTTACGCTTGATGGATGAAATGGAATACAGTAGAGTAAGTGGGAAGGGCATTGGAATGTATGGTAGGTACGAAAAAAAGAACTAATTTCCTGGTAGTCAAATTTAAGCCCGTGTTTTAAGGAGTTACTGAGGCCATTCTGAGGGGCCATTGAAGACAATTATACAAGAGTAAAAGAAAAGAGAGGGGAGAGTGGAGAGTAAGTGGCTTTGGGGCAGGTGACAGAGAAAGATGGAGGCAGAAGACAGGGAGAAGGTAATCTGTGTGCTCAGGACCATAAACGGGGAACAGTTTTTCAGAGCCAGCGTCCTTTGCCCAGGGAATGAGGAGAATGGGCCAAGATGGAGCATCACAGGGGAGTCAGGATCAGAGTGGTCATCAGTCAAGTGCCTGCTGTGTCCTCATGTGAGAGAGATCCTGTTGAATCAGCAATCTCAACAATTTCCCACTCCGCTATTTCCTCTTTTTTCTGGGGCTGGACATCCACTCAACACCTGGAGTCTTTTCTCTGTTATAGTCCAGCTTTTCTATAAGGTAGTTTTCCGGGCAGTGTTCCTCAGCACAGCCAGAAAGCTGAAGAAGAGCCGTGGGCATCTCCTGAAGTGTCAGGGAAAGCTCTGTACTTGCGCGGGTGACCCTGTACAAGTGCCCAGGGTGAGACTGTGGGGCACAAATAGCACTGCTATACACATTGAGCATCTTCTGAAATGTACATGCATTCTCATTAATCCTAACAACAAACGTATTCACTGGAAATTAGTATTCTCATTTTATAAGCAAGAATACTAAGGCTCAGTAAGGTTAAGTTCTGTGTCCAAAGTGAAGTTTTTTTCTTTTTTTCTGTGACTGTGTTTTGCCTTACTAAAAGATTTTACTCTTATAGAGGGCATGATATCTTATTCATGTTGCATGTCTGATTATATCTAGTACAAATGCTTTTAAATAGCAGGAAAATGTGGAGTGTGGGTAAGATGGCCATGTTAGAAACAGTCAAATTTGAGTTGAAATCCAGATTCTGCTCATTTCTATCAGTGAAACCTGGGCAAATTACTTTTACTTCATGAGTCTCAATTTCGTCATCTGTCTCGAAAAGTTTCTAATTCCTCCCACATAGTTGTGAGGAATAAATGAGAAAATATATGAAAATCAATTAGTCTAATGTCTTCACCTGGTCAGTATATAATCATAATCACTATTTTAAGTTACTTACTAAATATTTTTAAATGAAAATGTCACATGCCCATGAAGAAAGATAATGTTTTGTACAAGAGTTACTTTCAGTTTCAACAAAACATCATTGTCTGATGTAATGATATGGGAATTAGTGTGGTTTAGGTATATAAAATGGCATTTGGCCATCTGCAAGAAGGAAATCAATCTCTTTCCAGCTTTGCGAGTTCTGTTTACAAACCATTTAAGAGGAAACTGTTGTGGTTTATATCTTAAGTGACATCAGGGATGAATGTAGGGGATTCGAGGGACTTTCCAGCTGCTGATGGCTGACTGGAGAGACAATAACCAGGAAACCTTTCATTCTGATGAACATAGAAAAGGGACATTCTTTATATTATGTACCCAAATCTTTTCATGAAATTGCCTCTTGTAGATATTATAATCCTCACAGAAGCTTTAATAGTGTGTAAAATATAGTAATATGAAACAGAACAAAAACAAAACAAAAAACAAAGACCCCTAATTTCCCCAAAGATCAGCCTTAGACAAATGTCTTTCACAGCACTTCCTTTTCCCACTCCTACCTTACATTCCAGAGCAGCTAATTTTTTTTTCTTTTACTCCTATGACCACCCAAAGAACAAAGATAATCATGGAATACTTTACACTGCAGATGGCTTAGCAGCAGAGAGTAATCGCTGCCCCAACAGCATCTTATTTCTGCTTCCATCCAGAACGAATTGTCTTAGCAACCACTATGCAATATAAAACAAAAGGACAATTGGAAAAAATCTAATAAGTAGAGGAAAAATATCGGCCACTATCTTTTTCTTGAAGAATCCTCTCCATTGAAAAGGAGCTCTGCCTTCATCGAAGTTTTAAGCCTAGTTTGTGAATATGTTAACTTCTACTTCTTCCCAGCTAGTAGTATTCATAAGTAATTACATTTTCAAATCTTTTTTTTTTTTGCTAAGTAGTGCAAAGAATAGAAGTTATAGAGATATTACTTTAACTGGAGAAAATCAGAAAGGCCTGCAACTTCCACAGTAGCATGATTACTACTAGCATGAGCTCGGTGACCAACACTGTCTGCATCCCCACCACGCCCAGCAAACCTGTTAGTCTCCAATGAACCATAGGCTGGTCACCTTAACTGAGGTGGTTTCTATACAGACATACGAATAGGCTACTCATGAAGACTCATGAATAACAACAATTTTGATTTTAATCTCGCTGCTTTCTAAAAACTAACTATTTAAGTGCCTTACATGGCTATCTCCATAAGAACACTTTGAGGGAAGTAGAATTAATTTTACTTCCATTGTACAGAAAAGGAACCTGAAGTTTAGACAGTTTAGATATTTTGCCAGTGGTCTGGAAGGAACTTTGGTATGGGGATTCTCTGCCAATAATTTCCTGTTTCCTTGCTTCCCCGTGTCTCCTTTGCATCTAAGGTAAACTGGGTGTATCATTCTCCTTTGCTCTATGCAAGAGCTCATTTATAGGATCAGAATAGAACCAGCATGATTCATTATAATTGTCTCTACAGCTCTCATCACTGCCTCTCTAACAAGCCCAAATGAGCATTCCACACTAACTGTGGTTTTGATTATTCTATTTGCGCTTAGTTCCACTGACCCACATACTACTCTAGCAGGATTCACATCCTATGGCTTATTACATAATTGAATTTAGTGTTCATGATATTTGGAGCCAGGAATACAGCACCCCGGGTGGCAGGCCAGATGAAGCTTTTCTTCTGGTATGAAGTGGGTAAGTTGTAGAGTTTGAAGACAGGACTTTTAAATTTTGATTAAAAGAGATTATTGGCTTCTTGGGACATGGCCTTGGGCCAGGAATCGCTGTTGTGAAACATTTGAAAAAATGAAGATGCTTGGATAAAGAATTTAACAGCGTTCCCAATGTGCTTCTGCATACCACTGTTCGGAGAGTGTGATTGGCTTTGGGAGAGAAAAAATACAACCCCTCCTGGAGGTATATTAGCCATGTGCGATGTCACATAGGCTGCCACTTGTAGCTCTGTGCTCTTTATACCCAGGCACATCAGGGCTGTTAGAGAGATGTGGTAGTGGTAACATAAGGGGAAATCATGGGGCATATTTTTAGTTTGGGTTGGTGGGTCTCTAAGGGAACTAGGCAAGCAGTTTACAAAAATGCTAAATAATAAGACCTTTTCTGTAAATACAACATCAGTGTAATGGTATTTAGTTTGTTCAAGCAGCATACCAGGGACTATGTTGAAATTCCATTAAAGCAAGATGTGTTCACTCCACTTTGCTAAGAGTCATAAATCTAAAATAAGAGTCTCTACAGTGGAGACAAAATAATACATTGCAATACCATTGGGTACAAGGAAGTTCTTTTGAAGACAATGATGAACAAATGTACAATTGAAAAATATTTTGAATTCTCAAAAGGTGGTCAGAACAATTTTTAAGCTCCAAATCAAATTGACACTTAAATTGCTACTGGGCAACATTCATGAAGATCAGCATGGATGATAGTAAGGTGACTGTCTGAACATTGTGTGCATGTAACAGGAGTCGTGATGAGGCACAGGGCTGGACCAGGGAAAGCGTTTCTTATCGGAGTAGTAAATCGTCAGTCTGAGTGTCCGTCGGTAGGTGGGTAGATGAGGCGATTAAAAAGCTGTGGCACATTTACACCATGGACTACTACTAGGCTGGAAAAAAGAAGGAAATCTTACTTTTTGTGACCACATGGATGGGCCAGCGTTACACTAAGTGAAATAAGCCAGTCAGTGAACGACAAATATCATAGGATTTCATTCCTATGTGGAATCTAGTGAACAATGAACTAACGAACATAATAGAAACAGACTCATAGATACAGAGAACATGCTGTCAAAGGAGAGGAGGGATAGGGCTGGTTGAAAAAGGTGAAAGGATTAACCAAAAAAAAAACCCTCACAGACACAGGCAACAGAATGGTGATTACCAGAGGGAAAGGGGACCAGGGTGGCAAGAGGGGTAGAAGAGAGAAAAGGGGGGATGAATGATGAAGGAAGGAAACTTGACTGGGGTGGTGAACACACAGTACAATATACAGATGATGTGTTATAGAATTTTACCCCTGAAACCCGTAATTTAATTAAGCAATGCCACCCCAGTGGATTCAATAAGTAAATTTTTTTTAAAAAAGAGTAGTGAATTGCACTTTGGTGGACAGAGAAAAACATAAAATAAGTCACTGTGTTAAAATAAACTCCTTTAAACTAATGAACAGGATGTACGGAGCATGGTACCGTGAAAGTGGGCAAGTGTCCAGTGAAAACAAAGAGAGGAAGCTGCCCACATGAAATGAAATGCAAGGGTTTGGCTTGTTGGGAGTAACGTGTTCTTCGATTCCAACCTAACCTATAATTGCCGATGTTGCACACTTTCTGTCATCATACCAGTGATGTTTGAAGCACGGTGAGTCACATGCTTAGAAAATGTGGACAGCGCTAGAAACAAACCACAACAATGCACCTGAGGAACCATCTCTAACATGGAGGAAGGCTGTGCCACCACACAGAAGCGGACAGACACAATAGCACGCAAGCCACACCTCTTTACCCTGCAATCTCTTGTTCTTTAAAAATGTGTTTATTAAGAAGATTCATTTTTAAGAAATATCTCTGGTCCTAATGAATAAAATGGGCAGCTTGGAAAAATCTCTAGATAGAGTAAACTTTTTAAAAACCACTTTTAGCTAAAAATTTAGATAATTGAGGAAAGATATATATATATTTTAATTATATATATTTTTAATATATATATATATATTTAATGATTTTATTTATTGTAAAACTATTTATAGAATTGTTTCAACCTTGTATTTCAAGTGTCCAGAACAGAACTTAAATAGATCCTTTCAACATTTTTGTTTTCTAGTTTAAGAACAAATGCACACTTTAAGTTCATGACACCTTCAGTGTAGGGAAGACACTTGATGAGGAACTTCCTCAAGGAGCTGCAGTCCTAGGAGTCCTAGTCCCAAGGAGTCCTAGTTTGAAGACAGCTCAGAAAGCTGTGAGGATACGGGGCGGTGTAGCAGACATCGTGCCCGTTCATTTGATTGTGAACACACCTTGAGATCAGAAACCTTTTCATAATAAAACTGCCTCGACTAATTTAAAGGAAACACGTAGTTATAGTTCCCTTGGTTAAGTAGATGTTGTTTTAAAATAAAGAGCAGCATCTTCACTGATTTGTTCTGACCCCATATCTCTGACCATGACGGAGACATGATCGAGAGCCTAAGGTAAAAGGACAAAAGGTCAGACCTGTCAAGGCTCAGGTTCTGGTTCTCCCAGTCATCAGCTAGACACTCGGCACGTTTCTTAACTCCTGAGCCTCGTTTCTTCATAAGTAAAATGGAGGCAATGCTACTGAACTTTCACATTTGAGGTGGCTTGTTGTGTTAGCTGATAACACTGGCCAGTGTGAGATCTGTTCATCCTGAGGGCATGCTTATAGATCTTAGAGATAAATAGGGGTAAGGGAGGGAGAGAGCAAGGGATGGGAACATCGATGTGAGAGAGAAACATCAATCAGTTGCCTCTAGTTACTAGAGTCTAGTAAGTGCCCAACCAGGGACCAACCAGCAACCTAGGCATTGTGCCCTCACCAGGAATCAAACCGATACCTTTTGTTTCCCAGACAACACAGCAACAGAGTGAGCCGCCCTGGCCAGGGCAAGTGTCAGGGTCTGTCTTTTAGATGATAGTCTGGTGACAGAACTAAATTCTATTTTTTAGATATTAAAGGAAAGGTGATCCTACAAGACTAAATGATTTGCAGGCCCAAATTACTGGACGTGCACAAATGTAATAAGTGCTATGCATGAATAATATAGAAAATGTTGACGTCACACAACAGAAAAAATGTCAGGAAAAGTTTCTCCAAAGCCATGAAATTGAAACAGGGACTCTAAAATTGCCATTCGAGTTCAGAATTAAGCCAGGTGAGTGGAGTGGAAGCAGAGGCTGTGACGTGAGAGGAAACGTTTCAGCTAAAAGGATAGGATGAGATAAAAGATCATGAGGGAGAAAGAACGATCTGTAATTGGGGAACAGAAACAGGTTGGTTTGCAGTCAAAGCCTTCAGTGGTGCGCAGGGGCCAGATTTTTGAGTCAGCAAGATCAAGCTGAGGGACGTTGTCCTTATTCTAAAGAAATATGACATTGAAGGTTTTTAAACACATGACTGACTTGAATGTATTAGAGAGTGGAAATAATTTAGATGAGCAGTCTCCACAGTTAAAGTTAGCATCACTAGTGTCTTGAATTGGAACAGTGGTGGAAACTCAGAGAAGCTGAAGGATTTGAGATGTGGTAGAAGGTTTTAAGATACAATTTGAAGGTAGAATCATCAGGCTTTGGTGACTATGGAAAGCGAGAGGAAAGAAATGTCAGGGACAATAACTCAGATTTTTAGTAAAAGCATTTGAGAGAATCATCAAACATGGGAGGGAAAACTGAAATTTTAGATCATGGATATATTGTTAAAATTTTTGTTTCTTATTTATGCAAACGCATCTCTTAAGCACCCATTTCACTTTACATAAATTTGCAAAATCTCACTTGATTCAAACTACAATATCTTTGCTGACCCCTGGTGTTAGTTAGATTCTTCGGTTGCAGGTGACAAAACCACTCAAAGTAATTCAAGTGAGGGGAGTTTCATTTTAAGGATTTACAGAGAAAACTGAATCTCTCAGCCACAGTGGCCAGGCCTCGCCAACGCCCAAGTAGACCCACTGATGCTTAGGGAAGACTGGCATCCAGAAAAGGTTTTAACAAGTGCAATGTCATTCGGGGGCCCAGTGCTGCTTTTTTGATAATGATGATGATTTGATGATGATAATGCCCCTCTTTTAGTGGTTAACAAGAATAAGCTATTAGAAGATTTTTACTTCTTTCTGTGTGTCTTTTCAGCTTTCCACCAAACTCTTCAGCGCCCATACTCACTGACTCTCAGAGTTCCCAATTCAAATTTCCTGAGATTCACTGAGTGAAGTTCTGGTAGGGTTGTCCAACCTGTTGGCATCTCTGAGCCATACTGGAAAAAGAAGAGTTCTCTTGGGCCACACATTAAATACACAAATGCTAATGAAAATTTTAAAAATCTCATAATGTTTTAAGTAAATTTATGATTTTGTGTTGGGCCTCATTTATAGCCATTCTGGGCCACGGGTTGGACACCCCTGACTAGGCTACCTAACAAACGGCTTATCTGTGTATAGATTGGTTTCCTCTCGGTCGTTGCCTCCCTGGTCCAGTGATTTCTACCAGAGGGGCCATGGACGTGGTCAGAACACTACCACTTTTAAGAAGGGATTTTATGGACTGTCTCCTTTGGCAGGGACTGGGGAGGTGACAGTACCTCTCAAAAGATACCTATAGGCAAGGAAGGCACCATGAGGATAAAAAATTGTGCTCCAACATCTTCTAATTTTATGTACTTTCTCTTAATTTTCGTTTAAGTTTTTTATTTATTTCCTCTGAGCAATGAATAAGCAGAGCCAGGCTGGCAATGAGGAAACCCATCACCTCAAAACACTGAAAGAGAAAAGAATAGTTGCTTTATGATTAGGCTGAGATGTGAATAGGGGGGCAAACAAATGGTGCCGAGAATCCCTCCAAGGTGGGTGACACAAGAGCCACTATGAAGAGTGATCTAAGAGACCAGTCTCACTGGGGACCCCTTTTGTACTTACCATCACTTTAATTTATCATCGCATTTCAGGAAATTAAAAAAAAATGGAATAGCAGTTATTTCCTGCCTTTCTCTTTTGCTTTGAAAAGCATGAGGTGTCCTGGTGAGCTCAACATACTCCAATGATGATGACAAAACTTCTTTCTAACAGCTAATAATTTCAACAAAATGACCGTGTAAAAGGCTACAGTTGTTATAAATGGGTTGGAAGGCATATGTTTCAAAAATATTTTTCTCACTTCCCCCCCCCCCCTGCACCCCCTGCCCTTTTCTCTTCCTTTCTGTTTTCAAAGTCCAGGTTTTTGGACATCCTGAGCTCTTTGCATGTAAATCTGCGTGGGTGGATGTGATGAGAAGCAGTTGAATAAACTTCCCGTGGAGCCACTGAAGTTCTTGTAGAGGCTAACAGAGGGCAGGAGCTGATCAAATGGTCCAGAGTTAACAAGAGATCCCCTAGTGCTGATTTTAATTCATCAGATTCCTCAGATAAAAAGGAAGTATTTTCTTTAAAAAAATGAAGTGCCTGATTAAGGTTTATAGAGGACTCACGACCTTCTGCATGTCATAACCTACATGTGTAGTCATTAAACCGTAGACTCATCCTTTTTCTTATTTGTAATAAACAAACTGGAAATATTTAAGACACTTTGGGGCACCTAAATTTGTGCTATTGTATAGCTGTATAGTTTTGTACCTGTTTTTGAAGCCATACATACTTGTGCGTGTCGTGACTGTATTTTACATCCTGGGAAATGGTATATTCAATTCCTGGTTTCCAAGGAATCAGAGCAAATAATTACACAGACAGGCATACAAAATGTGATAGGAATGGATAGATAAAACTATAAACTCAGGATATAAATGCAACTCAGCAAATTGGTTTTACCTCATAAACTCAAAGTTTGAAAGAGATTAAACCTGATCTAAAAGAAATGGCAAAAGTTGATAAAGATGCTATGAAGACTGCAAAAGAATATTTATTTGGTATACTTCTTTTTATTGTGAAATTTGCTTCTGTAGTTTTTTGTACATGGTAGGCATTCAAAATACGTTAATTTTTTCCCTTTTACCACTTTCTCTTCATTCTCCGTTTCTTATGCTAGAACATATTTTCTAAACTTTTATTCTATCATGACCATAAAAATCACTTTCAGTAGCTTAAAATATGGTGATATCTACCTACTTAAAATGGAATGAAGTGGTTATATGTAATTCCTCTTGTACATGATGTTTGTTTACTTATTATGCTTCTTACCTAGATATGCTTGAGGTTTTCTAAAACCAGTGCTTAGGCCTTGAAGACCGTGCTAAAAATAAACACACACCACACTAGATTCATTCTATCGGATGAAGAAAGCAAGAATAGCAGAAGATGACTATCTCATCAGGAAATAAAAGTGCAAAATATATTTATTTGGGTTTTTGCTGGTGCACAAAATAATTCATATA
>VMDR010036132.1:0-10569 GCA_007922815.1 Macrotus californicus | reverse complement strand
CTTTTTGGATGAGCTAGTAATTGGATATTGGACTCCTAGAACCTTCTATGTCTCTTTATCCTTTTCCACATATTTTTTATGCTTACTTTTTTATTCCACGTTCTATGTAAGTTTTTAAAATTTATCTTTCAAATCTTACATTTTTTAAATGTAGAAATCATATATTTAATTTTCAAGTGTTTTATCTTGTGTGAATTTGCCTTTCCCATAGAAGACAGTACTAGTTTTATACATGCAGTATAGTCTTGAATTTCCCTGAGATTAATAACTGGAATTTTCTTTTTGAAGTTCTCTTCTTTTCCCTAATTTACTTCTGTTTTCTCTAGAGACAGTTTTTCCATTTTATTCTCTTGGTTTTTCTCTCATGCTGCAGGCCTCCTCAAATCTCTGGTGATTCTTGTGCTTTCATTTATATTTTAAAACCTACTAATGTGATTTGGATTTCCTCATTAATACAAGATTATTTGAATATTTTATAATTCAAAGAGTTCTTTCTGTTGATGTTCTTTTGTTCAGTTGGATTAAACTCGTCTTACTAAATTACTATTTGATTCCATGGATGTCAGGGCCTGTGACCTGTACAACTTTTGCCCTTAGAAATAAATTAAGATGCAACTTGAGTCAATGAATTATAGCATTACTCAAAGTTGCTAACCATTTTAAGTTTACCTTTGTCACACTTCTTCGAAAAACTTATCTGACATTCATATAGCACTTACTAAGTGCCGGGCACTGGGCTGAGCACTTTATTAAACATGTCACGTAATCCTTATGATGGCATTATTATTTTTCCCCCTTTGAAACAGAAAACAGGCAGAGCAAGATCAAGTCACTTGCCCAAGTTCACAAAGTAGTAAATGGTGTAGACAAAATTCTAACCCAGGCAGTCTGTTTACAGAGGCCACACTTTTAGCCATTGCATGTTAACTTTCCACACAGTAACCCTTCTGTTAAATGCTATTATTTAATAATTTATTAATATATTAATATATTAATTTATAATATATTAATAATTTATTTGATATATGTCATTTAATAATTATTTAATTATTTAGGACAGGTATTATTTATGATTTGAAGATATAAAAGAATAACGTAGGTACACATTTTAAGGAAAAATATGAAGAGAAAGCTACATTAGCATGGACAAAGAGAAATGCCTAACTGAGGACACGGTGGCAAGTTTCCTATCAACCTTACCCAAGAGAGAGGGCTTTCTTGTTTAGCTTTTACCCTTTCCTTAGTTGCGGCAAACCTTCACCTGTGTCCTAGAGACAAGATTCTCTTCCCTTCCCTGAGAAGCTTTAGGCTTCTCTTCTCTAGAACCCAAACAGCCTGCACCTTTCTCACAGGGAGGCCAGCCACTCCCTCTCCAGGCCTGTGCTACGGACAGGGGCTTCCTCTGGTCTGCCATTTGGTCTGTCTCATAAGTCCCCATGAGGTCCAAAATCCTCTTGTATCTGTATTCACCATGTTTTATTTTAATTCTCACTCAAGCCCACATTTGACCTTTAGCAAATGTTAAAACTTTTAGCTGGATTCTCGTCTGCTTGTATGATACCTGGTGTCTCTTACTCCTGTGCTCTGCAAAGGAGAACCAGTTTTCACACCTCATCTCCCTGAAAGGGCCATCTTCTTAGATTCCAGGCTACTGGACTGACCTGCAAGGTGAATTATCTAAGTTCAAAGAAAGTTATGCTCTTATGGTTGACTTGGCTTTCATTGTTTTTGCTGGGGCGGGACCAACACTTCAGTTTCCTACATTCTAAGCAGAAGCAAAACAACATTTTCCTACTATTATTTGTAGTTTTTCTATTTTAATATTTTCTTACTTTTTAAAATGATATCACCCTTGATATTTGCATTTTTTCTTTCCTTTTTGGTTTACCTTTTTAATAAACACGTACTTTGTTTTATTCTTTTAGCGCATGGGTCCTCAATAGAGGTATACCAGCCTTAGAAAGAATGTTTTGAAAATTTACTAGGGCAGTTTTGTTCGTCCCAATGACTCAAAGGGACTATTGTACTTCAGTGGGTAGATAACAAATACTAGATGCTAGATATCCTGCAACATGAAGGGAAGTTTTATTTATTGAAGAATTGTTCACATGTCCACATGATTTTAAACATCCCACTAAATGGTCATGTAAGTAAAAAGTATAGCAGTTTTACAATTTTAAAGAAATACAATTTTAAAAATAATTTTAGTAAATACTGAATTATTTAGAATACAGCTACTTTGTTTTGTTTAGAACTTGACAAAATTCTGGTCACTATTTTGTAAATAACTTCTTCAAGGACAATGTTGCTTATAAAATTTGAGTCACCAACACACTATACCTCTATTAATCTATTTTCCTAGCTTTGGCACTCAGTAGTACCAGTTACCTGGGTTCACTATGATTCAATCCCAGAATCCTCTGGGTAAAACTCAAGACAAAGAGAAGGCAGGTAACAGAGACCTATAATAATTCCATTTCCTATGAATATAGAAAGGATACAGAGATGGAAATAAGAGATAAAGACAAATTCGGCACTTTTACCAGGCCTCACTGGTTTATTCATCACAAATCCATTTTTTAAATGTAGCTTATTACTGAAAATAAAGCTCCATTCAAAGAGGCCGAAAAAAAATCACATACTCTGGGGAGCCAGATGGTCTTTTATTCATAAAATTCTATCACTTCAGGATATTATAAAAGTTTTAAACAAATAGAGGCTATAAAGTATTCTGCATTTCAACCTTAAAGAAGATATTTTTAAAATGTCAGTACGTAAGCGATCATGCACCATAGTCAATGAATATGGATAAGTTGTTTTGACTTTAGACTTCCAAAAAACAGACATTGGTTGTTTCTCTACTTCAGAGTATTTCTTCCTCTGTTAGCAAAGCAAAGGACAGATAACTGAAATGGGCTGCCTACAACTAAGAAATAAGAAAGGTGACAGATAGGTTTACTATCTTCAGGAAGTTAACATTTTCTAGACATTTGTGCATGACCTTTGACATGGTAATATTCAAGAGTTCTCAGATTTATAGGTTTTGTTTTTTGTTTGTTTGTTTATTGAGATATGAAAGAACTATCCCTAAAGGAAGAACTATCCCTGACTAAGAAAGTAGAGAATAAAGGGAGGAACAGGGGGAGAAAGGCAAGAGGGAGGGAGGGAGGGAGGAGGGAAGGAAAAGAGGGAGGGAAACGAAGAAAGGTAGGAAGGAGCCGACATAGCATACAATATGTCTGAGTGTAGTGACTGAGACGGCTTGAATGGAAACAGTACAAACTGGACTGTGTAATAGAATGCCTTACAGTCAAAATATGCAACTATCACGTAGTGAAAACCTTAGTTCCGGGTGCCTTGAATTTTACATTTTAATATAGAAATTTATAGTAATAGACACACTTTGTTTTCTAAGTTGATTATTGGTAAATTATGTCTTTTGTGGTTTTCTTCTGTGAGAAGACTCAAGGCTTGTCTCAAAGAATACTGAAGTGTTTTTTATTAGATCCAAAATATAACGGCAGAATATGGAGGCTACTGGATGGAAACTCTTAGGAAGGAATGACAAAGGAGGGGCAGATAAGTTCCTTCTTAGAGAGCTTTCTCTACTTCTGGCCCTCCAGCATCATTTTTCCTTGCCAACAGATTTTCTGTATCTTGGAGATCCAGTTATTGGTCAATGCAACATGGGAGACAGATAACTTACCTCTTTAGCTCATGACTCTTCAGCTTGAGAAGAATTGTACTCAAAGAACTGGAGTCAGAGAACTATACCTTAGAAACCATATCTCCACCTGGATCTGGTAGAGATTTTGAGATACTAGACCTTAACCCTAAGCCTAATGCCATAATAGAATGAAACTTTTTGGGGGTCTCTGGAGGTGGATGATTGTATTTTTGCATGCAGAGAAAAATAGAAATAATTTATGACGAGAATGCAGACTGTGATGAAGATGAGGGTAAATTCTTTGATGCTCCTCCCATTGAGAGGTGGAGAGTAGAGGGTATGTTTAGCTACTTCTCTTGAATTTGGGCTGGGCTGTGACTACTTTGACCAATGAAGTATGGCCAAAGTGATGCTGTGTCACCTCCAGTTTTAGGCACTTTCCTCTTCCTTTTTTTTTTTTAAGTCCTGAGCCACCATGCAAAATACAATAACTGATTACCCTGATGGGACCAAGGTTTGAGGAAACCCATGCCAGTAGCACTATGGAGAGGCTGTGTCAAGAGTAAAGGAGAGATGCCTGGCCAACCACCAGTAATTTCAGTTCCCTGCACCATAGAATCATGACATATAATCTTTAAAATGTGTTGATTAAGCCACTAATTTTGGGAGTAATTTGTCATGCAGTAATAGATCATTGAAACACTAGGTGAAAGCATCATTTTTGCTTCTATGTTCTGCCTTCTTCCTGCCTGGAATATGGACACAAGACTTAAAGATCAAATAGAACATTTGAGATTGTGAGAAAATCCATACATAAAATAAAATAATAAATGCTTACATACTAAGTATATCAAAGTGGAAAGACAGAAAGAGCTTGGATCCTTGCTGACATTATTGAGTCATCGACACTAGCCCATTGACTGGCTTTTCTGGATACAATAAAGCCTTCCCTTTTCAAGCCAATGTTATTTTGGCATTGTGTTACTTGCCACTGAATACATCCAGAGCTGATCCAACTATCAATAAATATTTGTTTATTGACTGAATTAATCCGTTTCACTGAAGCCCTTGCTTCCCAGCCTCGTCTTTTCTGAAAGCTTGCCTTCAACAACATAGTTTCTTTGAGATTTCCAGATATTACCTAAAAAATACACTTCCGTGGTTGGTAATTTTCTGTGACACTCAGCTGTTCAGTCTCCACTCATCTAGTTTTTCCAGACTTTATTGGAAAAGTTAGTTTTTTTCCTAAGCATCCCTTTGAATCCTTAGTCCTAAGGGTGTGACTTTAAGATGTTGGGTTGTTTTATATTAAAATATTTCCTATCTTTGTCTCAGTTTTAAGTTAGAATTAGATCCCTCTGAACAAGGGGGACTTTTAGCATAGTCAGAAGTTTCTGTTACCTTTACTCTTTGGCTTTTAAGCTCTTCTAATTAGTATAGTTTTTCTCAGCAAAGCATGACAAAGAATCATAAAGAATCATAAAGAATCACAAAATAAAGACTCTATATGTGACCGTCTCTCCTAGTTTCCAGAGACTGATGTCTGTGAGAGAGTAGTTAGGGGAAAAAGTCTGCATTACACTATCACGGTAGGAACATTTGCTTCTGCTAATGACCAAGTCTGCTGATGTCTATGCCTTTTGGAAAAGGGGGTTTGGGTAGGGAAGGAGCGGAAACTACATTCCTTCATATCTTCCAGGACTAGGGGAAAAAAGCATTGAATAGGACACTTTCAAGATAATTATCTTTTTCTCATTAGTTTAGACTGAATTTTTGAGAGATTATCTTTAGAAATAACAGTTGGCAAAAAGCACAATAATTTGCAGATATTACACATGCACTCTGTAATATTCTCCCTTTTTAGAAGAAAGTCTTTTATGTGTGAAAAGCCAGACAAAAATATACTTAAAATATAAAAATTCACTGATTGATTGCTCCTTTTATTTTATTGGGTTGAAAGGCATTACTTAGCTACATTATTCTTCAAGTCAGTGATTTGTTAATGGAGTATCAGTTCAGGTAAACAGGCTTCAACAGTAGTCTTTTAGAGGGGCAAGAACATCTTTGTGTCAGTCCCCTTTGAAATCATTAAAGTACACGATTACAGGAATTCGAAGGTAACAAAACATTCTACAGAAACTCAAAAGAAAAAAACACCACCCATATTAACTGCTGCTTTTGAACACCTCATTTACATAACAGGCAGTCTAGGGAAAGAAAGCTAGCTTTTGTTCCTTTGTAGAAGTCTCTAGCCTTCAAACACCACTTAAAAAAATTAAAAAAGAAATTTTAAAAGAAAGAAAAAATTCCATGTATTGAGCACCTACTATGTGCATTTTCTGTTATAAGTATTAAAGTCTGAAAAATAAATGAAACTATCTTTGATCTTAAGAGCTACCAATTGAATGACAATTGCAGATGCAGTTTGCTCTTGCTTTCTCTGGGTAAGGTCAACAACAGCAAACTATTATGTACAGTTTTACTGCTTCATGAGCCTATGAAATCTCTAATCAAGAACAAAGAAAATGATCACTTCCTGGGATGAAAATTTTCAAACCTTTGAACTATAGCCCAGTGTCAGCCTCTCCTGTCTTCAAGGGACCTTCAAAGGTCAGGTTTTCTAGCAAATGGGAGAAGGAAGGAGATTTGGCTCATCTCCTCCTGAGCTGTCCCTCAGCAGTTGCTTCATTGGGTTGTAAGTGCTGCACACAACTCCATGGAAGGCAGGTGGGCCAAGGCGTGTGCATGAGAGGGGAAGGATGAGCAAACAATCCAGTTGGACTTTGGAATTCTGGGCCTGGCTCAAGAACCTCAAATGTGTTGGGCAATTAGGATTTGGTCCTCTGTGAAACCTGTTCACAGTGTTTGGAGCAGTTGGTCCCCTCTGCCCCTTTATTCCCCCTGTAGTTCTGTTCTTCCGGGTATAATTTTTACCCAGAATAACCACTCAAAAATGCAGACATACACACATGATTCTCATGGACTAATAATTTTCAGAAATAATAGTTTTCCTAAATTCACTAAAATCTGCAGATATTGTCCCGCTCCAAAGGGAGAGACCAGTACACATTATTGTGCAGAGTTGCACAGATGACTAAAAGGAAAAAGGAGTGAGGCCCGTGGCGGAGTCCTGGAAAACAACAGAACTATCTTGATGGCCCCTCTCAGCCACCCATGAACAGAAGTTGCAGGGGTGTCCAACCTTTCGGCATCTCTGCCCCACACAGGAAGTAGAAGAACACATTGAATACATTGTGACACATAATCACAAAAAAATCTCATAGCGTTTTAAGTAAATTTACAATTTTGTGTTGGGCTGCATTCACGGCCGTCCTGGGCTGCATGCAGCCCACGGGCCACAGGTTGACACCCCTGCAAGGGAAACATTTTGTTTCCCTGGGGCCAGCCCTTCCCCTCCAATCACTGTGAGTAGTAAAGGGGCACTCACAGCATTTATTTTCTCTGTCCACAACCTTTTGGGGTTGAAGGTGACCTGGGTACTGCTATGCAAGTCACATGACTACATTCGTACTCTCTACTATAGATGGAAATGGTGGAATGCGAAGGTGAAAGGATGTAGCCTCCTTTTGACCTCCCATCAGAATATATCAAAGCACCCCTTATTTCCCTGGCCCGAGAGAGAAAGTAGGCTTTAGTCTACTATCTTTAACAAAAGAATCCACAACACATAATGTAGTAGGATAATTTATACAAGGCTTTTGAAGAGTTCCTTCACAAGGACGTGCTAAAATTAACACAAGTCCTAGGGAGTTCACATATAGCTAAAGTGAACAAACAAGATTCTTATAGCAGCAGTACGTTGTGCAAGATTTGTGGTTATTACAAACCTCACAGTTAAACATTTCTTCCTAAGAGATTCTTTTTTAAACTTTGTAGTTAAACTGTTGAATATCACAGAGAGCATCTTCTTCCTTTGGATATGGAAAAACTCAAAACTGTGATCCTGATAACAAGAAACAAAGTGAATAGTTTTTAATTATATAAAAACATTTGCCACAATTATCTAGTGTCTGACTGTCTCTTCACTCATTGTACTTTTATGGTTTCTGAAATATTAGTATTTGTTCTCTTTCTCTTCTTTATCTTTCTACAAAGAGCAGTAAACAGACTGCTCTGGAATATTGAAAAGTTACTTTTTTGTCAACAAGGGTTTCTCATCAATTGTCATTATGATCTATAAATTATTTTAATTTAACCACAACTAATGTCAGTTTTGAGGCTTACAATTTTGACTACAAAACAGAAAATTATTGAATAGCATCTAGGTAAAGCAAAATGTTTAGAGTTGCTAATAGCAAACATGAAATATTCCTCAGGTGGACATTAAGAAGTGTCTCCTGGACAAGTGTCATTTTGGACAATTTTTATATTATTTTGTATCAAAATAGGTAAAACAAATAGTTTCTTTACTGAAGAAAATATCAAAACTTTATATGGTAATGTGCACTATGAATCTTTGAGAGTAAAATGCAGTACACAGCCTTTCTCAAACTTACTTGATTAAAAGCTTTATTTTCTGATAAGTCATGGCTTATTTTGCTATTCAAATGTGGTCCACGGACCAGCAGCATGGTGGGCATCACCTACTACAGGAGAAAGGCTGACTCTCAGGCCCACCCAGACCTAGTGAACTGGCCTCTGCAAGATTCCCAAGGTGATACTTTGCATATTCAAGTTGGAGAAGACTTGGGTTAAAGGATAATTCTGAGTCCAACGTGACAAACACGTATGTTTAAACAAGCATACTGCACAACTATCTTTCTGCAGAGCAAGTGAAGGGGAACAGAATATGCCACCCCAAATACACCACTTTGGCATAAGAATTATTTTGAGCTAAAGGCAATTGAGAATCAATAGATGCAGGAAGAGTTGTCTGCCCTCCCCTCATCTGCCTAAAAGCACGGCATAAATTTTCCTTTGAGGAAGGTGCCCACCTCCCACACCAGGGAAGATGGGGAGTCAACAACAAGATGAGTTTGCATAGACATCTAGGTTTTAAATGAAATAGCCCTCATCTTTCATTAGCACCCCCCCATATATTTCTTAATCACTTCCTCACAATTTTTTGTTCCTTGAAGCCCACACCCTTTTCCCTTTGTTTCTATCATTGTTTTTCCTTTGTTTAAAACTCCAGTATATCAGTCTGGAGTTTAACTGCTTCTTTCCTTGAGTTTTACACCTTTTCTATGAACTCCTATGCAGATAAATAATAATAAAAGTTGTGTGCTTTTATTTCTATTAATCTGTCTTTTGTTAGTTTAAACTAGCAGGCTCCTACTTGCTGAACCTAAGGGAACAGAGGACAAAATTCCCGCCCCCCCAACATAAGCTTCATGAGGGCAGGAACTGTTTTGCCCACAGATGTATCCCAAGCACCCAAAATAGTGCCCGTGGAACATCACAGGTATTCAATAACTATCTGTGGATGTAATGGCTTATTATTCCATCCAGTGCTTTGATTAGTTATCTGTTATCCATTACATGCTCTTTAATTGTGACAAAACATTATCTAGGTTTGATGCCTCATGGGGTGGGTAATGGGCCTGGAGACAAGACATGCTCGTCTTTCCAGGAGGCATCACTGGAGAATAACGTTCAGCCCCCAGGTGGACTACATTCATTGCATCTATTACAAAGGATGTTTTTTTAAAAAAACAGATATGGTAAAATAGCTAACAAGTATATATTCTATAGGTCATAGAAGTGAGATTTCCAAGCAATGTTTCATTGTTATAATACCTGAATTGACTATTTGAGCAACTTTCCTCTGCATTCTCCAAGATCAATCTCCACTCCAGGAGGCTGTCTTTCTGCAATGGTTTCTTTGGTGTTGATCTTTATCCTGGGCCCCCTTCTTCTTCCCTTTTTAATTCTCAGTCACATCCCTGTGGATTGCAAGCTTTAAACTGCCACATGGTTTCTAACACTAATGTGATTTGCAATTAAGCTCCCCCGATCTTTATAAATCAAGATAACAAACTCAACTCCTATTAAGAGTAATTATGAAACAGATTCCATGTGGAATTATAAAATATGGACACATTTCCTGATTCAATAACATGGAGCTTTCATATCTAAAAGTACCAAAAAAAGCATAATTTAAAGTAAATGTGTGGTTAATGGAATTGAGAGCATCTTTATGGGATGGCAGCTGTGGTATTGCTTTCAGACAGTCTGCAGACACACTGAAGAACCCCCTTGCCTTTACCATCACCACAAAAGAGTGTCCTCATAATATTCATAGAGACTCAAACTTGGCCACTAGTAACTCCTTAAGAAACCCAGTCCTTCACCTCTGGCCTTGTATTCTCTTCCAGTGTCTGTCTTCTCTGTCTGTCTTCTCTCCATTCTTTTTTTGGCATTCCAACCTACTTTTTGACATCCCTCAGAAGCATTTCATTCTGTGGACCTTTGCTCAAACCATTCTCTGGAATAACCTGCCCATTCTTCCCTCTGTTCATTTCTCTGTCTGTACTCTTATAAAGTGAATTCCAGTAAAGTATAAACTCTTCAGAGCATAGCTCCACTGTTAGCTCTAGGAAGTCTTCTCTAACTTCTAAGGCTGCACTACGTGTTCGTCTTTCTTCCAGATAAATCTCTTTATGCCTGTTTGAGAATGTATAGGATCCCTGTCTCACTACATCTACCCAGTGAGGTCTTGACACATTATGAGCTTCTGAGGGATGGCTGTCATGTTTTTCATCCACATATTTCTAGCACCTACCATCACAGGTGCAATCATTTATCCAATAAACTTTTTAAGGAATTCAAAAATGAAAGACTAGTGAATTAATAATTTGTCCTAAAAGGACGTAAGCAGTGTAACTCTTCTAAGCCAAGTATATTGAAACTCAGGTGAGTGTGTCATTCCTTTCTTCATT
>VMDR010036131.1:0-10569 GCA_007922815.1 Macrotus californicus | reverse complement strand
TGTGGTCTATGTTAATGATTGTATGACTTCATTGACCAAGTGACTAATTTTTCTCTTGGGTTATTAATTAAATCTGCATTTATAAACAGTATGTTTCTTAAAATGTAAATGTGAATTTTTTTGGTTATAATCCAAATGTTAATTGGGAAAACCAACTTTAAAAATTATAATGAAAGTTAATAAGAAAATGATTTTTATATTTATATTTACATTATATACACAAACTTCTTTCTTTTGTTTTTTCCTCCCTTATTTATGTAGTATTGGAATACATCACAAAGCTTTCTAATTATGGAGAATTTTTTTTTAAAGATTTTATTTATTCATTTTTAGACAGAGGTGAGGGTTTGAGAAAGAAAGGGAGAGAGACATCAATGTGTGGTTGCCTCTTGTGTGCCCCCTATTGGGGACCTGGCCCACCAACCCAGTCATGTGCCCTGACTGGGAATTGAACCCATGACCCTTTGGTTTGCAGGCTGGTGCCCAATCCACTGAGCCATACCAGCCAGGGCGAATTATGGAGAATTTTAAATAAAATAAATTCACTCAATAGTGTAATGAACTCAAAGTTCCCATCATTGAGTCCTGATAACCATCAACCATGGTCAGTTGTGCCTCATCTACTTCTTATATTATTTTGAGCAAATTCCAGGAATTATATAATTAAGTCTGTAAATATTATTATGTACTTTAAAAGTTCACACTAATTCCTGAGTATCAAATTACCCACCCTTTTTTTGAATACACAAAAATAAGGCCACTGTAGTACAATCAAGTTTCTGTTTATTTTTATTTATATGCTAGTTTTTCCCCTAAATACTATAAGGGGATGAAAAAGTATTTAAAATCCCAGCATAGTGGCAAAATAGGAGAGGAAATATGATACCAAAGACAGTGTAGGAAAAAAGAGTAGAAAGAACGCAAAGCGATAACAAATGGTCACTGCAATAGCAGTGTATTGGAGAAACTTTACTTTTCTCTTTCGAAAAGTCAGGCAAGGGTTCGGAGATGAAGCAGCGTTCTGCTCGGCTTGGTCACGGTGGTTGGTTGGGGGAGCTGGCGGTTAAGATCCTCTGCCTTGATCCAACCTTTTTCTGAGTCCTACTCCTTCCTCCCCACTTTACCCCTTTTTCTTTTTCAGTTTTACCTTTTAAGTGATTCTTAAATGTGGTGGAGGGGGGTGTTGGAGTCACACACCAGCCTTTGAATCCTAGCTCTGTTATTTGTTGACCGAGCGTGTCGAAGTTAATAAATCTCTCTGAGCCTCAGTTTCTCTATCGGTAAAATAAAGATAAGGACCACTTCAAAGGGATGCTGTGAGGAGTAACTAGAATAATGTGTATGTGTGTATGTCAGACATATAGCATATAATAGTGTAGTGCATATGTGTAATGTCATGTGTATGTATATGTAAATGAAGCTATTTTCATCTGTACATGTCTCCATTTTCTCTATTTGCAATGCATGACCTTGGCATTAGATCAGATCTTCATAATCTCTAGCCTCGCCTATTTCAGTAACTAATCTCTTAAACAATTGCATAGTCTCTTTTCTAAAGTCCTTCTTGCCTTGGGAGTCATTTTTCGAGTGACATTACAGTCCATACGCACCTTCTAAAACGTGGATCTGATCATCGCTTCAGGATAAAGTCCAAGCGACATTTTCCATGTTAAATGAAGCTTTTAATGGTCTGTGACAAGTGTGCTTCTCCAGCCTGATTTTCTGTCTTCCTTTGTTAGTTTTGTTAGTGCCAAACTCTCACTTCCTGATTGTCCTGTCCTGTTTGCTTGCCTTGCTCATCTGTTGGACTTCTCTTTAGCACTTTAACTTGTATTTTCCTTGTCCTTGAAACACTCTCTTCACCCTCCTCGTTTCCCTGCAGCCCTCAGGGTTGTCACTTAGAGGCAGGGTGCCACCTCTTCAGCCCGTTTTCACAGCTGTGTTCTTGGAGCTTCGTGTCGAGGGTTGGCCTTGAGGAGTTGAAGCTGGCAATCATCCTTCCATTCCAGTTAGAATAAATATAATTGATAAAATGTATTAAATATATTTATTTTATACTAATAGTATAATATGTGTAAGTGTGCTTAGTATATCCTGTATTTTGCCATGTATAATGCACACCCACGGTTTTTGGCCCAGACTTTCAGGGGGAAAAAAACCTTTCATTTTAACTTTTTAATTCCATTTTTTATTTACTTATATTTAGAAACAAAACTGATGATCATATTCCAGGGTATTATTTTGCATACGGATATTGTTATTGCTTTCTAGAGTTACACTTTTAACACATAAGCATAAATAAGGGCATTGAAAACATATAGGTATGGAATTAGTACTGCCATGTATAATGCTCATCTTATTTTACCTCAAAAATGTGGGCAAAAAAGTGCACATTATACACGACAAAATATGCAAAATATGGTAAATATATGTTTTAAATGTTGGTGAAGATTTTTACGGAAATGAATTCATTGATGGAATTTATTGTACACACCTTTAATTCATTAGACATACTATTGAAGTAGCAATCTAATTTTTAATGACAGAAGCTGTTTCTTTTGTAATTTATGCTAAGTTAAGAAGTCACTTGAGAATTAAAAGAAGCATCTGGACTTCCTTCCCTCCATTCTCCCGCAGTCTGTCAGTCAACTGAAAGAGGAAAACAGTACATTGATAATCCTTAAACGTACTTCTTTTGACAGTGTAACGAAGAGATGCTTACTTTGTCGAGGAAGAACATTCACAACTATTTTTCTCATCACCTGAGGATACGTTTTTATTGATTTTAGAGAGAGAGGAAGCAGGGGCGGTGGGTGGCAGAGAAACATTGACTGGTTGCCTCCTGTATGCGCCCTGATGCAGGATTGACCCACAGCCTTTGAGAGCACTGGATGGATGACCCTCCATTCAGCTGTGCCACCCAGCCAGGGCAATAAACCTAATTTTTAATAATCCATTTAAACCAACAAAACAGCTCTTGCTTTTTGTTCTCCTTGATGATGAAGTCTGTGCTGATACAGAGTGACAAATAATTTGGCAAGTATTATTCAGAAAATACCTTAGAGACATTATGATTAGTAATAACTAATTTAAGTTGGTAGGTGGCAGATATGGTGCGGAGCCTCTGTTGTGCATTGTCCGACTTAATTCTCATGGCAACCTTATGAGGTAGGTGCAGTTTTTACCTGTATTTTTCAACTGACAAATTTAGACTTAAGGCTTTAGGGCCACATTATTAGTGACTAGCCCAGATAGGATTTGAGCCTGATTCCAGAGTACGAGACTTTCGGTGAGGTAGCAAATACTGATTTATTTTTCCCATCGAGAAGTCAAACCCCAGGCTGCCTTTCCGCAGACAAATGTACTCACACTTCACAATTGGGATCATTGGGTCCAATTCTAGCACGAAATAGATGGAGCAGGATAGACAGCCAAGGAATGAGGGTTTGGCACTAAAAAAACTAACAAAGAAAAGGCAGAAAATCAGGCTGGAGAAGCACATGTGACAGACGATCGAAAGCTTCATTTAACGTGGAAAATGTTGCTTGGAATGAATCCTGAAGCGATGATCAGATCCACATTTTAGAAGGTGTGTATGTACCGTAATGTCACTAAAATGTTTGGGCTCAGATAAAGTTTAATGACCTGCTAAAATTGCGTGTATCACTCAGAGCTTGGTCAGAACTAGAGCCTTCTCCTCCTTTTCCAGGTGCTGTCATTTCTGCTCTGCTGTGATGCCATGTAACCTTCTGTGTTGGAGATTATTTACTTTCCAAAGTGTAGTGCTTCGAGGGGTTTTAGTAAATACAGAATTCAAGTTATTTAATTTTCACATGTTAACTTGATAAGAAAAAAGATGAAAATCACAGCTTTAACATATTTTTTTTTTCCTGCAAGTAAACCCTAAGGGGAATGTGTTTTCTGTGGTAGAATAGGTTTTATTTGGGGGCTACTGATAAACTAAAATGAGTTTCTTGATCTCATTTATGACGTGGGTTTATTTTACCCATGTCCTAAGATGTTTAATTGAAAAATACTGTACCAGCAGTTCATCTTAATTTCTTGAGTTGTTCTACGGATACCTTGTGTTTGCAATTAGAAAACTAATTTTTATTACAAAAAAATAACTTTTGTGAAAAGTTATTAGGATTTTTGTAGGCACTGAATGAGTTAATACATGTGAAATTCTTAGCAAAAGTATATGACACATAGTTAACTTTCGGTAAATACTGGCTGCTGCTTTTTCTATGATAATACCAACTTCTAGAAAGAAGAAATGATATGAAATGCACTTTGGGAATCAGAAATAATTGTTTTAAGCAGATTATCTTTATGATTGGAAATCAGTTTTATTACTTGAAACAGAATAATAAATCAGCCAGCCAGGCTGTGTTGGTAATTCACCCGTAAGATTTAATAGAGTCAACTTTCACATGTTAGTAGTGATCCTTGACAAGTTTAGTTTATGAGTTGGGCTAATCTCCAATCGAAATTAGATTTTTTTGAATTACTCATTACTTAACGTAAAGAGTACTGCTTAAAAATAACAGTTTATCTTACTCATATAAGAACTTTGAATATAAAATCTTAAAGCTTCCATGTATTTTAAAGAGCAAAAGATTTTCAGACCAGTGAGATTATTAACTCTTTACCAGCTAAAAGTACATTTTATGAAAATTTCACGTTTGGAAAAAAAATGGCTAAATTTAATCTTAAAATAGTCTCCTTTTCAGAAGTGACCTGATGTTTAAAGGTGTTCTCCCAGAACGGGACATTGTGGGTAGAGGCACTGCTCAGAGGTGCTGTCCTGTGTGCTGCGTGTGTGACCTGTAGTCATTCACATCCCTTGTGTTAGGAAACCGAGGCACAGATTTCCAGACGAGCCAGCGTAGGTCCAGACTGTCCCGGTGACTTGTCAGAGGCAGGATTCAAACCTGCCTCTCTTTCAGGCGTATTCGTGCTTTCTGTAAATGCTTTGCTTTCACATCTTAGGCGTGCCTGGAAAGGGCTTTGTCTTCATTATTGTTATTACCTACCTGTACTTTGGGGCTTGTCTTCTGCTTTTGTTTTTCTGGAAGTCCTTTCTGTCTGATGTGTTTGCTCCTCCTGCATAGTCTCTTCCTGCTTTTGCATCTTCTGAGGCGTAAATCACTATGTATCATTTGCTTTATTTTTCAGGCCCTTCTACTGTATTGATACTTTTTGGAAGCAAAGACATTTGTCATCTTCTTTCCCCAGAGCCTGGCAGGTAGTAGACCCTCAGTAGACAGTTGTTGAGAGAATAGCTAAACTATTATGTTATGTAGAGGGGAAATAGGGTGGATGTTGCAGGGATGATGGATTTGAATTCAACATAAGGAGAAGCATTTTTCCTTGAACCATCTAACACGGGATTGACAAAGCAAGTCTAGTGGTGGTTAAGGAGGTTGGATTCTGGAGTCCCACATACACAGGTTTTAATCCTGCCTACCGTGAGCCGTGGTTTCCTCAGCTCGAATGTACTGGAACTACACTGTCATTTAAAGTGCTCAATAGATATTAGCTGCTTTTCAGGGAGAAATGGCCCTATAATCCTGTGTGATTGGGCTGGTAGTTGGTGGCTCAGCTCCCCATTCCCTCCCTCTCCTCCTACATTATTTTGAAACACGTACAACAGTCCTATTTCATCTGTAAATACTTCAGTGTGTATCTCTAAAAGACAAGGAGTTTTTATGTAACTGTAATACCATTATCTTTAAAATTAACAATAATTTATAATATCAGTAATATCTACTGTTTAGGTTCCCATGATTGTCTTACAATGTTTGTTTTTACATTTGGTTCATTCAAATAATTCAAAAATGGGCCATACATTGTATTTAGTTACATCCCTTCAGTCTTTTTTTATATCTAAAATTCTCTTCACTTCTTTTTTCTAGTTCATTTATTGAAAAAACCAGGTGGTTTGTTAAGTAGAGTCTCCCAAAGTCTAGTGGATTTTGCTGTTTTCATTCCTGTGACTTATAGTATGTCCCCCTCTCCTCTGTATTTCCTAATAACTGACGAAGACGTAAGCGCTTGTTTGGACTGGGGTCCTTTTTTTATTCCTTACAGGGCAAGCGTGCTTTGTGGATAGTGAGGGTGTTCATTTCCTCTTCACTCCCTAATTTTCATAATGTTTGCTTTCCTCCCTTTCTGTGATAAAGATGTCATTCAGTCACTGTCATTCTGATCCATTAGTTATAAAGTTCCCCAGATAGATTTTCACCTTAGGGTTTTAATAGCTCTTGATAGTTATTGCCTGGAACCATTATTCATTGGGCTTGCAAAGTTTTATTGATTAAGTGGAATTCTTTTCCAAGGAAGAACCTTGTCTCGTAAACTATTTAGTTCCATAATGTACAGGAAAGTCGAGATACAAATATTTAATTCTTTCCTTTATTTTACCAGTTTTCAAAATAACAAATTGGTTCCATAGCTCTGATCAAAAGGGACCAGTGAAATTTTGTTTTGTTTTTATTTTTAGTATCATCACGAACTCATACATGTGAAAATATTTTGTCAGTTCTTTACAGACATTACCCTTTTTATGGTCAGACTGTCCCATGTTTGGTCAGCGGGAGTCTTGTCGGCACCACTCCAGCAGTCTTTGCCAGCCTCCTGCTTCCTTGTTTCCTTGTACAAGGTATTCCGGGTCCTTCTGTATACTTCTGCCCGGGCCTGGGACCAGCGGTTTCTCCAAGGAGTCTTTGTTCCTTTTTTTGTTTCTTTCAGGAAATGGTATTCTAGGGACAGTTGCTCCTGAGCTGGTTATTATTGCTGTATTTTTTCAGTGAATAAAGTTAGGAATCAGTTATTAATATAATTTTTTCCTGATATTTCTGATTACAATGTAGGCTTTCAGAGTTTTAACTTATTTGATTTTATGTCTGTGTCTCCATAAGCTGAAAGTCTTAGTTCTGAGTGACATTAACATATTATACCTTATTTGTTCAATCTCATATGTAATAGTTTTAGTACAGCAATATCATCATTACAACTAATAGGATTAGTGAAAATAGTTCACAATTTTTTTCATTCCCTTCTGTCCCTAGGATTTATTCCATTAGAGATACACAGCTCTATTTCTGTTTTGAAGTCATTCGCTGTCGCTTTTTTTCTGTGTGGTTAAGCTGACATACAGCTAGGTTCAGTTGTTTTATTTTTAGGGATACTCTTTTAAGATTTCATTTTATGTTATTATCTACATGGTTCTAAATTCCAATTTAAGTCGACAAGGCAAGGTCAGTTTGGAAAGGGCTAGCTTTCGTATCTGTCCCCTTTTCCCTTTCTCTACGTCTTCCTATAAGTAGTGATTTTTATTAGTTTTGGTCCTTTCCATTTCTCATGGTCTGTCCAGAAAGTATCCAGCTGTGTAGTAGGAAAAATAGAGACATTTATTGAAGAAGATACAAGAAACATTGTACATAGGACAAGGGTATCTCAGTCACCTTCAAAGTAGGCACCCAGGGACCTCACACAGTTCTCCCAGTCGCTATCAGCTGCCCCATTGTATTTTCTTGAATCTCACTGATGATCTGAAATCTCTTCCCTTTCAAAGGTGATTTTACTTTTGGCAAAAGCCTAAAGTCACAGGGCACCAAATCTGGGCTGTAGGGGGTGAGTCACCTGGGTGATCTGATGTTTCGCCAAAAATCTCTACACGAGACATGATACACGAGTGGGTGCAATGTCCTGATGAAGCTGCCAATCACGAGTTGCCCATAGCTGCGGCCTTCTGAATCATGTGGGTAGTTTCAAGCTTAATGCAAAATTTGATGCAGATCCATTGCTCTCCTCGCTCAGTCATCTTGAATGTGACCGCCACACAGTGCACATGCTCACTCAACGTCATCTGCCACCCCCACTGACTGGTACAGTGAAGTTGTCATTGTTCACCCATGCACATTCCAGTCCACTCTCATTGGCTGCCAGGTTACATTGATGTTGTTCAAATTGTTCTCTATGTCTTAACAATGGCTGGACTTTTTCCGGACAGACCTCAGTGTACATGTAAATACATACGTATGACATATAAATAAGTAAATTTACATTTTCTACTTTCCTAGATAAACGGTAGCTTACTATTCACAGTTATTTTTTAACTTTGTCAGTATATCCTCAAGATCACTTCATAGCAGTATGTAGATAATTCACTCTTACAGATGCATAATGCTTCATTATAAAGATGTACATTAGTTATTCAATTAGTCTTCCTATTATAAGACTGCAATCAGCCTTTTGCTAGTATTGCTAGTTTTATGCATGTATCTTTTCTATTTTGCCAGTTTATCTTTGGGATAAAGCCCTGAAAATTGGCATGCTGGATCATAGATTTAATGAATATGTTATATTGCTAGATAGTAAATTTTCCTCCATAGGATTTGTACCATTTTACGTTTTCAGAAATGCACATGCTTTCACATTCTATGACTCAGTGACCCTTCAAGGTGTAGAGATGAATTAGAAGTATATGGGATAGAAGAAAGTATAAATAGTTACCGATAAAATGTCAAAAAATTTTTTTATTATTCTATTACAGTTTTCCCTCTTTGCTCTCTCCTGCCCTGCCCCCACCCCTTGCCCTGCTCCCACAGTCTATCCCCACCCTGTCATCCATGTCCATGGGTCATTTATACCTGCTTATTGATTAGAACCTTCCCCTTCTGTCCCTGCTTATCCCCCTCCCTCACCAGTCGCTGTCAGTCTGTTCCTTGTTTCCATGCCTCTGGTTCTTTTTGCTCATTTGTCTTGTGCATTAGGTTCCTCTTATAGGTGAGATCATGTGGTATTTGTCTTTTGCCACCTGGCTTATTTCACTTAGCATAATGCTTTCTAGTTCCATCCATGCTGTTACAAAGGATGGGATCTCCTTCTTTCTCTCTGCTGCATAGTATTCCATTGTGTAAATGTACCACAGTTTTTTGATCCATTCATTTACTGCTGGGCACTTAGGTTGCTTCCAGCACTTGGCTATTGTAAATTGTGCTGCTAGGAGCATTGGGGTGCATAGGTTCTTTTGAATTGGTGTTTCAGGGCTCTTAGGATATAATCCCAGCAGTGGAATTGCTGGGTCAAAAGGTAGTTCCATTTTTAGTTTTCTGAGGAAATTCCATACTGTTTTCCACAGTGGCTGCACTAAGTCTGCATTCCCACCAACAGTGCACTAGGGTTCCCTTTTCTACACCTCCTCACCAGCACCTGTTTGTTGATTTGGTTATGATGAAACCATTCTGACTGGTGTGAAGTGGTATCTCATTGTGGTTTTAATTTGCGTCTCTCTGATGGCTCCTGATGTTGAGCATCTTTTCATATGTCTCTGGGCCTCTGTATGTCCTTCTTGGAGAAGTGCCTGTTCAGGTCCTTGCCCCTTTTTTTAAAATGGGATTGTTTGTCTTCCTGGCTTTGAGTTGTATGAGTTCTTTATGTATTTTGGAGATCAAACCCTTGTCTGAGGTATCATTGGCAAATATGTTTTTCCATACAGTTGGTTCCCTTTTCATTTTGATGATGTTTTCTTTAGCTGTGCAGAAGCTTTTTAATTTGACGAGGTCCCATTTGTTTAGACTTTCATTTTTTTCCCTCGCCTTATAGGATATATCGATGAAAATATCGATGCGTGGGATGTCTGAAATTTTACTGCCTATGTTTTCCTCTAGGACTTTTATGGTGTCACAGCTTATGTTTAATTCTTTTATCCATTTTGAGTTTATTCTGGTGTGTGGTGTAAGTTGATGGTGCTAGTTTCATTTTTTTTTGCATGTAACTGTGCAAATCTCCCAACACCATTTGTTGAAGAGGCTATTTTTACTCCATTTTATGCTCTTGCCCCCTTTGTCAAATATTAATTGACTATAGAGACATGGGTTTACTGTGTTTTGCTGTGTATAATGCACACTTTTTTTGCCCAAATTTTTGAGGGAAAAATAAGGATGCACATTATATGTGGGTATAATGATTGCCTACCATGAGTATAATAATGGGTATAATAATTCTGTGTATAATGTATGCAGAAACATGGGTGTGCATTATACACAGCCAAATACGGTATTTCTGGGCTTTCTGTTCCGTTCTGTTGATCTATGTGTCTGTTCTTATGCCAGTTCCAGACTGTTTTGATTACAGTGGCCTTGTAGTATAGTTTGATATCAGGCTTGTGATCCATCCACTTTGTTCTTCTTTCTCAAGATTGCTGAGGCTATTTGGGGTCTTTTTGGTTCTGTATAAATTTTTGAAATATTTGTTCTAAATCTGTGAAGTATGTCATTGGTATTTTAATGAAGATTGTGTTGAATCTATAGATTGCTTTGGGTAGTATGGTCATTTTAATGATGTTAATTCTTCCAGTTCATGAACATGATACATGCTTCCATTTATTTGTATCTTCCTTAATTTCTTTCTTCAGTGTCCTGTAGTTTTCTGAGTGCAGGTCTTTTACCTCTTTGGTTAAGTTTATTCCTCAAAGTTTAATAAAAACCTTATTTACTATCTTAAAGTACATTCACTAGTAAGCTATATTCCCAAGTGTAAATGAAATTTGCAGGGTTAGAT
>VMDR010036130.1:0-10569 GCA_007922815.1 Macrotus californicus | reverse complement strand
ACCACTGCTCATCACCAGAAAGGCTCAAATTAAAGGGCTTGACGGTAACAGACTCGGCAAGAATGTGGAGCAGTTCGAACTCTTGGGCATTGCTGGAGGGGGTGGCAAATGGCACAACCATTTTGAAAAAATGCTGGACAGTTTGTAGTAATAAGTCATGCTTCCCCAATGAACCAGAGATTCCACTCCTAGCTGTGACCAGACACCAGGAGAAGTGAAAATCTGTGTCCACAAAAGACTTGTAACAGATGTTTGCAGCATCGCCCTGACTGGTGTGGCTTGGTGGGTTGGGTTGGGTGTCATCCCCCAGACTGAAGGGTAGCCAGTTCGATTCCCGGTCAGAGCACATGCCTAGGGTGTGGGCCGGATCCTTAATCACTAGGGGACACGGTGTGTGTGTCCCAAATATGTGAATGGAACTGATGTTCCAGAGAGCTGAGCCATCTGTGGCTGGTGGCACCAAACACCCTGGTACCCTGTGCACCCCCCTCCAGGGCGTGTCAGCTCCAGGGCACTGGGCCTGATGATAAGGGCCCGGGTGACCCACAGAAGATCCTGAGGTTTTCTCTACCTACCTTGTGCGTGCTCCCAACTTGGGGTTCTGATCTTGCCTCTTTGGGGGCTTTTAGGTCCCAGGCTCCTCCAGGGACCCCCAGCCCAGAGGTGTCCCCCAGCAGTTCCATGGGATCAGGAGCCTAGGCAGGTCGGTGTGGGAGGGCCGTGAGCAGGGACAGCTGAGCCTGCCAACCTGCAAACTGAACTGCACCCTGTGGCTCCACGGTCAGGACCAACCCCGGCAGCCATATGTGGGCTCCTAGCGGGTGTGCCCCCACCTGATACGGTGTGGTTACAATACCTGCAAGATCTTCCTTGGAAGAGACGAGTCTCGGAGAGCTGCTTCCTGGTTCGATTCTGAGCGACAGTCTGAAAACAAGGATTTTCACAAGATCAGATGGGCTCCGGCGCATCAGACGGGGAACTGAGCATGAGCGTGTTTGTAATCAGCAGACTGGATCGCTGTTAAGGACAATTATGGTCACGAAACCCAGGAATACTCTGAGGTCTGCTCCAGATCACAGCCACTTCCTTCCCAGTCCCCAGGGGACTTCCATGACCGAGAAATAATGGTTAAGGATGACAGAGCAAAAAGAGTAATCATGGCCCATCCTCTGCTGGGCATCAATGTGTTCACTCTCAACTCAACCCTATGACCTGGGCAGGCACATCACCCCCGTCTTATAAACAGGGAAGCAGAGGAGCCCTGAGCTGTGGGAGCTCTCCCAATTCATAGGGCAGCGAGTGGCGGAGCAGGGCATCAAACCCCAGAGCGTTTGACCCGAACCGTTTTTATTTATTTTTTATTCTCACAGGAGGACATGCTTATTGATTTGGAGAAAAGAGAAGGGAGGGATAGAGAGAGGGGGACAAACATTGATTGGTTGCCTCTCATAGGCATTCCGACTCAGGATTGAACCCACAACCTAGGCATGTGCCCTGACTGGGAATTGAACCTGCAACCTTTTGGTTTACGGAACAATGCTCCAACCAACTGAGCCACACTGACCAGGGCCCAAACTGGGGTTTTTAATCATCACACAGCACTCCCTCTCAGTTGTCCCCAGAGAGGCAGGTGGCAATGGGTACATTATGAGGATTGGCACCTCAGTATTATTATTATTATTTTCAAAAGCATTAATTAAGCCCTGACTGGTGTGGCTCAGTGGGTTGGATGCTGTCCTGCAAACTGACAGAGCACTGGTGTGATTGCCAGTCAGGGCACATGCCTGGGTTGTGGGACAGGATCCCAGTTGGGGGTGCGCGAGAGGCAACTGACGGATGTTTCTCTCACACATTGTTTCTCTCCCCCTCTTTCTCCCTCCCTTCCCCTCTCTCTAAAAATAAATAAAAAAAATATTTTTTAGAAATGTCCGTAGCATCTTTGTTTATAACAGCCCCAAACTGGGAACAAGAGGAGAATGGATCAACGCTCTGTGGCGTGTGTCTACAGTGGAATACCGCACAGCAGCAAAGGAATGATCTCCTGATATAGGCAACAATGTGGGCTACTCCTGGGGACATGATGCTGAGCAAAAGAGGCCAGGCACACACAAAAAGGTATTGCGTTGCTGTTTAATTTCATTTCAGTGAAGTTCTAGCACAAATGAAGCTGATTTATGGTGATAACAGTCAGAATAGCGGTCACCTTTGGGGAAATGGGGCCTGGCATAAGATAACACTGGGATACTGGAAATATTTCATGTCTCGAGCTGGATGACGGACACACACGTGTATGCATTGATTAAAATTCATCAAGCTATGCACAAATGTTCACAGCAGCTTTGTTTGTAGCAGCTTAACACTGGAAAGAAGTCAAATGGTCATCAACAAGCAAATGGAGAAAGGAACTATGGCACATCCATTCAGGCTAATACGAGCCAGCAATAAAAGGGAGTAGGCTGTTAACACACACGACGGCAGAAATGAATCTCAAAATAATGATACTGAGTTTTTAAAAAGCCAAATAAAAAAGAGCGATACTTTATGATTCATTTATATGAAATTCTAGAAAGTGCAAATTGATATAGAGTGATGGAAACCAGATCAATCGTTGTGTGGTTTGCCTCTCTGGTGGAGGAGGAACGGAGAAGGACCAGGGGAAGCACTGTGGCGGGTGGTGGTGGTGGTGGGGGTGTTGCTGGTTTCTTATCTTTATTGTGTTGATGGTTTACAGATGTGCTCGTATGCCAAAAATCATCAAATTTTACACTTTAAATGTGTACAGCTTACTCTGTGTTAATTCTACTTCAATAAAGCTGCAAAAACGTTTTTAATAATTCATTGAGAATGGTGCATCTGATGTATGTAAATTAGGCTTCAATGAATAAAAGACGAGAAAAGAAAGAAACTGTCCACCTAGCTCTTTAAAAAAAAACAAAACATTTATTTATTTATTTATTTTTAGAGAGAGGGAAAGGAAGGAAGAAGGAGAGGGAGAGGAACATCGATATGTGAGAGAAACATCCATCAGTTGCCTCTTGCACGCCCCCAGCTGGGTACCTGGCCTGCAACCCAGGCACATGCCCTGACTGGGAATCAAACCGGTGACCTTTCCATTCGCAGACCAGCGCTCAGTCCACTGAGCCACACCAGCCAGGGCAAGGGTTTTTATTCCTATTAAACAGCCCCACAGCCATTCGCAGACATGGGTCCCCGGCCTAGTGGTGGAGACGGAAGTCTCCTGATTAGCGGGTTCAGACCCCGTGGTTCTGCCTGGCTCTGCCGGTGGCTGCTTGGGCAGCATTGGAAATGTCTGTGCGTCCGTTTCCCCATCTGTCCTGCCCTACCAGTGGCGAGTAGGGCTTTGGTGTGAGAGAGACCCGGTTGTAAAATGGGCTTCCTGACTCCCCCGGCCTTGTGACTGCCCTCCCCTCTCGGACCTCGAGTCCCCTCATCTGCAGAATGGAGATAGTGGCAGTGACAGGCTATCACCAAGATAACACATCCAAAGCCTGGCCACGTGCCCGACACGCAGGGGCTGCAGGGTGTCATACCCATGTCCTTACCATCACGATTACTAAATGAGGAGTGAAAACAACCGCTGGGTGCCTGGCCAGGGAAGGTCCAAGCCTAGTGAGACAATGTGTCTTTTTAAAATTAAATTTTTTGGGGTCACAGTGGTTAATAAAATTATATCGGTTTCAAGTGTGCAGTTCTATAATACATCATCTATAGATTGCATTGTGTTCACCACCCAAAGTCAAGTCTCCTTCCATCGCCATATATTTGACCCCTTTCCCTTTTACTGACTGCCTCCTCCTACCCCGCCCCTCCCTCGCCCCTGCCCCATAGCCACCGTCCTGACGTCTGTGTCTATGGGAGTTTTTTCGTCTTGTTAGTTTATTTGTTTCTTTCAGTTTTACTTCTTGCCTTTTTCTGTCTACATTTTGCTTAGCATGATATTCTGAAGATCCATCATGGGTACAAATGGCAGTGCTTCATCCTTTCTTATGGCTGGGCAGTGTTCCACTGTATATACGCACCACATCCTCTTTATCCAATCGTCATTGATGGACACTTTGGTTGTTTCCATGTCTTAGCCACTGTGGATAATGCTGCAGTGAACACAGGGGTGTATATATCTTACAAAGACTTTATTTCTTTATTTTTAGAGAGCGAGGAAGGGAGAGAGAAAGAGAGGGAGAAAAACATTAGTGTGTGGTTGCCTCTCATGTGCACCCTTCTGGGGACCTGGCCTGCAACCCAGGCATGTGCCCTGACTGGGAATCGAACCAGTGGCCCTTTGGTTCACAGGCCAGTGCTCAATCCACTGAGCCACACCAGCCAGAGCCACATATCTTTATGAATAAATGTTTCCATATTTTTCTGGTAGATACCCAGATGGATTGCTGGATCATATGGTAGTTCTATTCTTAATTTTTTGAGGAACCTCCGTACTGTTTTCTGTAGCGGCTGTACCAGTTTACATTCCCACCAGCAGCAAATGGGGGTTCCTTTTTATCTACAACCTCTCCAACACTTGTTATTACTTGTCTTGTGGATAATAACATTTTAACAGGCATGAGGTGGTATCTCATTGCAGTTTAGATTTGCATTTCCACAGTAGCCAGAGAAGTTAAGCATCTTTTCGTATATCAGGAGGAGACAATATATCTTAAAAGTGGTTGGAACCTTGAGTGGTACTTCTGAAGTCAGAATGATCCTCTTCACTGTGTGACCAGGCAGCAGAGGGGTTGCAGCCCTGGATTTTGGGGGTGGGGGGGAGAGCATTTTTGTCCCTGAGCAGGACTGGCCACCTCAGCAGAATGCTCAGCATCTCTGACCTTCAGGCACTTAAATGCCAGTAGCCGTCTTCGCCCACCCCCACAGACACCAGACATAGTGATGATCAAAACACCCCCTACACACATTTCCAAGTGCCTCCTGGGAGGAGCCCCATCCCTGTGGCTGCCGCACTGCTCAGGGCGCCCTGCAGAAGCGCACAGGTCAGACCCTCCACAGAACTGCCCGAGGGACTGGGTACAGGGGCTGAGTCCAGTCTGTGCTGCACTTGCAAAGCCAGCTGGGGCCCTGGCTCCAGACTGTTGTCACTGAGTTTGCCACTTCTCACAGACGTGCTGTTTGGGGTAGGACAGCCCAGTCCTCAAATGCCCCCTGTCCTGGGTGGCTGATCAGTTCTTCTTCACGTAGCAGCCACCATGGGCACTCTTTACAGCTCTCTCTCTCTCTGTCTCTCTCTCTCCTCCACTCTCCTTCCTCTTGGACTTTCTCTCTCTTCCTCCCCAGCAATGAGCAACAACAGCTTCTGTCTTCCAGGCTCTGTCCCCTAGGAAGGTGGACGCCAAGTCTCTGTCACCCCTGGGGCACCCTGGCATTCAGAACTCAGGATTATTCTCATTCTGTCTGGAAGTCCGGGTGAACAGAAATTAGCAAGACAGAGGGGAGAGAGGAAGGGAGGCCAGGCTGGGGAGAGGCGGCCCCACCCCAATAGGCCCGGCCCAGCTTCACCACAAGCTTAGTCACTTGCAGGCCTGGGTGGTTAGCGCTGCCACCCTGGCCAGCCTCTGAATCACCGCTGGTGAGGGGTAGCTTCAGCCCAGCAGGAAACCAAGCTTGACATGGAAGAAATGGGTGGGGGTTGGTGAGCCTGAAACCCCTCCTGGCTGACCCTAGAGGAACTGGGAGTGACTATTACCCCTGGCTCAGCAGCAAACATCTCTCCCAGACTTGCCAGGAAGTCAGGAACTGGGCCTGGCTCTGGGTCCCTGCTCTGAGGGGCTCTCCCTGTGGAGGGCAGGGTGAGACGGGAGGCTAGGCTTGTGGACAAGTCACCCGGTACAAGGGTCTCTGTGTGTGTGCTATTAAAATGGACATTTACTTGAAATTATATATAACTTTTGATTATTTACTTTTTTATTACTTAAATGCAAGCATTTGAACAAAGCAATAATAAGACTAGTTTACAGTGGCAATTAGTAGTAATTAGTAGTAGGGCAAGAGTTTCTTGACTAGGACGTGTGACGGGCACAAGGCAAGTGCCAGGAGAACGCTGGCTGCTATAATCATTTCACCAGGGCAATTTGTCACCGTGTGTCCAAAACCTCAAAAGGAGGTTTATACTGGTAATTTCACTTCTAGAAATGTATCTAATTAAGAAAATAAACCTGTAGTCATAGGGAAATAGTTTAATGGGCCATACGATGGGATATAATGTAGCCCTTACAAATTAGTAGAATTAAAAATTCATTAGCATAGAAAGATGTTCATGCCCTGGCTGGTGTGGCTCAGTGGACTGAGTGCCAGCCTAGGAACCCAAAGGTCACCGGTTCAATTCCCAGTCAGGGCACATGCCTGGGTTGTGGGCCAGGTCCCCAACTGGGGGCATGTGAGATGCAGCCAATGGATATTTCTCTCCCTTTCTTTCTCCTTCCCTTACCCTCTCTCTAAAAAATAAATAAAATTTAAAAAAGAAAGATGTTCATATTATATTGCTAAGGGAAAAACAAAAACAGGTGGGCAAATATCGGGCACAGTAGAGAAGCCCGTCTGGTGTTTGAGGAGGACCAGAAGAGCCCAGGGGACAGGTCGGGAGGACAGCGGTGTGTGGTGTGGTGTGGTGTGCTGCAGCTCTGAAGCAGGCAGAGCAGAGTGGGGGTCTCATCTTCGCCTCTGACTTGCTGTGTGACCGTGGATGGGTCACGTAACCTCACTGAGCCTGTGTTTTCTCTCCTATAACATGAGTGCCCTCCAAAAGGGGGCCGTGGGGAAGGTGAAAGAGGCAGAGCAGGCCACAGCAGGAGCCCGTGATGAATGGAAGCATTGGCTGTTTTTATCATCCCTTTGCAATTATTTCTCACTCCTTGCCTATTTGCTGGCACTTGGACACTGTTTTGTCTGCCTTTGGTGCTGTTGGGTCCAACCTGGTGTCATGACCTGGAAAGGTGGTGAGCACCCCATTCCTGGAGGTATGCAAGAGGGAGCTTGCATGGCAGAGACGCTGTAGAAGAGATTTTGCTCTCAAATGGGGAGTGAAGTGGGTGTGGCACTGCAGGCATGAACCGGCCCAGTCACAGGGGCCAGGTGGATGCCTGCTGTCACATTCCTCTCAGTGCCCAGGACAGCATTCTGCACATTGCAGGTGCTCACCCAAGCGCTCATTACACCTGACATTAGGAATGTCATGTTGAATGCGGACAGTCCTTGTCATCACAGAGGAAGTTGTAGTTAAACAAATAACCCCACAAAGTAATTATAAATGTGCCGATCGAGAGGAAGATGCTGGGGGAGGTGGGGACAGGAAAGACCTTACTGATAAAGTGTGGTTTTAGCTGAGGTCTGAGGATATTTGGTGCGTGGTGGGGCAACACGGGAAAAGGGAATCAGCATGTGCGTGAGCCCTGATGTAGAAGGGGGGAATGGCTAGCATGAGGATATGAAAGGTCAGGGAAGGGCAAGGGGAAGAGGGGCAAAGGAGAGGCTGGCAGGTGCTCTGATGTCACGTTTGGGGTCTGGGCCTGACTTTACCTCGAGGAGAATGGGAGCCGCCGAAAGTTGGAAGCAGGGGAACAACACAGTCATATTTGTGTTTTGGAACAGTCCAGTTGACGGCCAGTGAGGAGCAATGGGAGGCTGGAGGCAGGAGGCCATTCGAGGACTGAGCGATCAACCAGATGGTGGTCATGGGGCCTTGGCCTTGGGTGCGGAGGTGGAGCTGGCCGCTGGGCGGAGCAAGGACAGAGTTTAGCTGCTGGAGGCCAGGTGACAGATGAAACTGGCTGGGCTGTGGTTCAATCCACCACCACCCAACAGTTCGGAACGAGGGGAGGTCCAGGCAGGGTGCCAGGACCCCTTCTGCACAACGGGCCCTGCCAACCGGGTAAACAGAAGTGGACACATGATATTTCTTAAAAACAAAATCCGGATTCATTCACACTCCCTGTTGTTTACCCGAGGTGTTTGTTTTTTTTCTCTCCTGGGCTATTTCAGGTCTGACAGGTTTGAGGGGAGAGCAGAGTTGGAGCTCAGAGCCAACTGGGAGAGAGAGGGACCAAGGGGTTAAGGAAGGTCCCAGGCCTTTCTGATGAGACTGGGAAGGGTCCTGGCCCGAGACCCTCAAGGGTCCTGGCCGGAAACCCTCCTGGATGTTCTGGGGCAAATCCCTTCCTTTCTCCTGGCTTCTGTTCAAGTTCTGGCCCCTACTTTCTGGATCCTTCCTTTCAAAGTAAAGTATTCCTGTTCTTCACCGTTGGGCCCTTCTTTCTGAATGTGCTATACAGCCCTGCGGGGAGGCAGGTTGGTAGAAGCCACTTCCTGACAAAGGACTAATGAATCAGGAGTTGTAGGGAGGGGCAAGCCCAGCAGGTGGGCAGGGGAGCCCCTCCTCCCTGCTCTTAGATTTGGACCATTCCTATCCTTTGTCCACAAGCCTGGTATCTTCCTGTAAGCTCCTCTGCCTGGGCCAAGGAAAGGGTGTGAGAGACCTGGTGGACAGAGCTGGCCCCAGGCCCTAGAAAACAGCAGACTTGAGAAATACATCCTATAGAAAGAATTCTATTTTATTTTATTATGTTTATTTTATTTTACTTTTTATTTGTTTTTAAGATTTAGGCCTCTGCCCCTGACCTGTTGGAAAAGATTTTCTAAACATGGGGCATGGAAATCTCTATTCTTTAAAAATATTTTTAACTGATTTTTTTTTTTTTTTTTTTAGAGAGAGAGAAAGAGAGAGACAGAGACATTGCTTTGATGTTCCATGTATTTATACATTCACTGGTTGATTCTTTTTTTTTTAAATGTTACTTCATGTCTTTTATTAACCCGTATACAATGACTTGTCTCCTGGTTTGCTGAAGCAACAGGTCAGACAACATTTGCCACAATACTGTCTGTCCAAGCGGTGGGCCATAAAAACTCCAGCACCACATTCATCTGGAGGGCACTGGCGATGGAGGTGACAGATTTTGCCATTCTCGTCCATGTCGTAGTATTTCAGGACAGGCAGCTTAACCCTCCTTCTCCTAGGCGTGATCTTCTCGGGAGCGGTGTGAGGCTTCTTCTTCCTTTTCTGGCACCACCACGAAGTCCCAACACAAGGTGAAGAGTGGACTCCTTTTGAATATTGTAGCCAGACAAAGCACGCCCATCTTCCAGTTGCTTGCCTGCAAAGATCAGTCTTTGCTGACCAGGAGGACTTCCTTCCTTATCCTGGATCTTGGCCTTTACGTTTTCTGTTGTCTCCGAGGGTTCAGCCTCGGGAGTGATGGTCTTCCCCGTCAGGGTTTTCACGAATATCTGCATCTCGGCGGCAATTCCACTGCAGTTGGCGGATCGGAAAGGGCTGATTGATTCTTTTATGTGCCCTGACCTGGGATTGAACCTACAACCTTGGCCTATCAGGACCACACACTAACCAGCTGAGCTAACTGGCCAAAGCTAGAAAGTATTCTTAAAGATCAATAAAAAAGAAAAAAGATAGACACCCCAATAGAAAAGCAGGCAAAGGATCTGAAAATTTTTTTAAACCCTTACAAATAGCCAATAAGTGCATGAAAAGATGCTTTAATTACTCAGGACTAACCCTAAACATCCAAATGGCCTCAAGGGAACACACCTGTGTGTGCAGGGAGAGCATCAGAGGGAGCGGAGCTCTGGCCCAGGTGTTGGCTTGGGCCAGTTCAGGCCAAAGTCAGGACTGTGAGAGGCTCTCACCCTGAGACCTTCTGCAGCAAACACGACAAAACAATTTCTTAAAGATAAGCCTGAACATGTGGGTGTGAAAGTTGGTGTCTGTGGTCTTTCATTTCTTTTTTAAGATTTTATTTATTTATTTTTAGAGAGAGGGGAAGGGAGGGAGAGAGAGAGAGAGAAACATCAGTTGCCTCCTGCACTCACTGGTCCCTAATTGGGGACCTTTGACTTTGCTGACGACCCCCACCCGAGCCACCCGGTCACGGCTGCAATGGCCTTTCCTATGTGCAAAGACAAAAGGAGATTTTGATGAAGACGTTGTTCAAGATGGAGTCAGGGTGGCCATTGAAAAGAAAGCACAGCTACTTTTAGGAAATGGAGTCTTTTGAAGAAAAATTATCCAGTGAATTTGTGTTCAGTAACCCAAACATCACAGGGACATGGGGCTCTGGGGAAAGCTTTGTTTGACTCTGCCATCTACTCTGGCCGTGAGATCCAAGAACGCCCGTGGAAGCCCTGGGCTGACTGAAGAAATCATGTGACTGTCACGTGTTTAAGGTTTATAATGCATGGCTGCCTTATGAGGAAAATAAAGAGATGCATTTTGAAAATGAGAAAAAGAAAAAAAAACAGCCTCAAGTGTAAGGGCAGGGGTTCCCAGCATTTTAGAGTGCAGAAAATCTTCTGATGTGTAACTTCCTGGAATCCTTAATCCTTTCCTGGTTCCTCATACAGCGCTGACAACTGTATTCATTTTCTTTCCTTTAAAAAACGTCACTCTTCCCCTACTGAACGATCATAACTGACCTGATTTATTTATTTTTTTAAAGAAAGATTTTATTTATTTATTTTTATTGTTTTATT
>VMDR010036129.1:0-10570 GCA_007922815.1 Macrotus californicus | reverse complement strand
TGTAAGAAAATATTATGAACAATTATATGCCAACAAACTGGACAACCTGGACAAAATGGATAAATTCCTAGAAACATACAATTTTCTGAAACTAAGTCAGGAAGAATCAGAGGATCTGAATAGACTGATTGTACCTAGTGAAATTGAAGCAGTAATCAAAAAACTCCCAACAAACAAAAGCCCACAACCAGATGGTTTTGCAGGTTAACTTTACCAAACATCCAAGAAGAACCAACACCTCTCTTTCTCAAACTATTTCACAAAATTCAAGAGGAGGGAAGGCTCCTAAACTCATTCTATGAGGCCAGCATTATCCTAATTCTGAAACCAGATAAAGGCTCTACAAAAAATAAAATTGTAGATCAATAGCACTGATGAACATAGATGCTAAAATCCTCAACAGAATATTAACAAGCCGAATACAGCAATGCATCAAAAAGATCATACACCATGATCAAGCAGGATTTATTCCAGGAATGCAAGGATGGTACAACATTTGCAAATCAATAAATGTGATTCACCACATAAGCAAAATGAAGGATAAAAATACATGATTATATCAATAGATGCAGAAAAAGGTTTTGATAAAATCCAGACACATTTATGATAAAAACTCTCAGCAAAGTGGGAAGAGAGTGAACATACCTAAACATAATAAAGGCCATATATGACAAACCCACTACAAACATCATGCTCAATGGGCAAAAACTGTAAGCATTCCCTTTTAAATCAGGAACAAGACAGGGATGTCTGCTTTCACCACTCTTATTCATCATAGTACTGGAAGCCCTAGCCATAGCAGTCGGACAAGAAGAAGAAATAAAAGCCATGCAAATTGGAAAGGAAGTAGCAAAACTGTCTTTATTTGTAGATGACATAACACTGTACATAGAGAACCCCAAAGATTCCACCAAGAAACTACTAGAACTGATAAATGAAATCAGAAAAGTAGCAGGATAAACAATTAATATTCAGAAATCAGTTGCATTTTTAGAAGCTGACACTGAACTAACAGAAAGGGAAATTAAGAAAACAATGCCATTCACAATTGCTTCAAAAATAATAAAATACTTAGGAATAAACCAAACTAAGCATGTGAAAGACCTGTACTCAGAAAATTATAAGACACTGAAGAAAGAAATTGAAGAAGATACAAATAAGTGGAAGCACATACCATGTTCATGGATAGGTCAAACTAACATAATTAAAATGTCCATACTACCCAGAGCAATTTATAGAGTATAGAGACATTTATTGAAGAAGATACAAGGTACAGGAAACACTGTACTTGTTTGTACAGAGATGCCTCAGTCCCCTTCAAAGTAGGCACCTTGGGACCTGACACAGTTCTCCTACCATCAGCTGCCCTGTCGTATTTTCCTGCATCTCATTGATGATCTGACATCTCTTTCCTTTCAAAGGAATTCAGCTAAGATTTTACTAGTAAAAGTAATGGTGCCTGCTTAGATCTTTCAGGTTGAGATCAAAGAAAGCTGGAATTTACTTGTATACGTCCTGCAGTTTTGTTTTGCCATATGAGCAGGAGCTATAGTCAGAAGGGCTGACATGACTGGGAGCCTCCAATTTCTGCTAAAGATCTTTTCCTGTGTTCATGGTGACATGATGTTGCCAGATTGATAGGAAGACTACATGAGTTAGCTCATGTTATGTGCGTGGCACTCACAAAGTCCTGGGTACAGAGAAGGTGCTCCAGAGAAGGGAGCCATTCTCACTGATACGGCATGAGAAGGTGGAACGGGGGTGGGTGGGTGGGCCAACCAGTGATGTCCCATAGTGAATATGGTGACAACTGCAACTGCAGCTCCTTTTCCTATCTTCTTCCAGTGAAAGGTTAAGATCCTCCATTGCCTGGCATATAGCAGGCACTCAGTAAACAGTGTTGAAATGAGCTCTTCGGCACCAGCCAGCATCTGGTCCTTTAGCATCCTGTGACTGTGACTGGGCATGAGAGCACCTCAGCCACTCCCACCGCTTGTGCCTCATCTACCGTGTTTGAGAAGTCTCTGGGGATGTTTTGGGCATGGGAAAAATGGTTATAAACCAGATTATTTTCCACTAGGTGTTCATATTTTATGACTAGCTGATGGTCCTTCATTTAGGATCATTTCCTGCACATGCACTTGAGTGGTGGGCTCTGTGCAACGAAAGCCCCATCCCAGGGTAAATGGCTGCAGGTATTCTCTCTAGGGCAGGGGTCCTAGAGAGAATTCACTTTCGCCGGGGGCCACATCAGCCTCATGGTTGCCTTCAAAGGGCCGAAGTAATTTTAGGACTGTATAAAATGTAACTACTGCTTAACTAGGGGCAAGGAATTCTACATTCGGCCACTTGAAGGCAACCATGAGGCTGATGTGGCCCCCAGTGAAAATGAGTTTGACACCCCTGCCCTATGGCATTAAACACTTGTTAAAAGTAACAAATGAAGCGCTCTTTCCCTGAGAAACACAGCTTAGTGTATTAAGTCTGTCTAAAGTAAAATATGCTCAGAGAGTTCTTTGAAGAGTGATATGCAAAAAGCATCCTTGGGGTTTACTTGATACGGTTTTTGGTAATTGGGAAGGTAAAGAAAAATTCATCCACGTGTTTGTCGTATAGTTGACTAAAAGTTCTATGTCGAAGATTGTCTTCTATCTCTGTCTTTGGGACAGCATGAGAGGCAGTGTAGTGTAGGGGGAGGGGATGAGTAAGTTCTGGGGCCACACAGAGATGTCTGTAACCCAGATCTGCCATGGAGTATCTGTTGTTGCCATTGGCAGGTTTTCTAAACCGCTCAGCCTCAGTTACTCATCTGCAAAATGGGCGTAATAATAGCATCTGTTTCTTAGGGTTGTGAGGATTAAATGAGATAGTCTATGTTAAAAAAAACCAGTGCTGGTGCATAATAAGTGCTTGCTGAATAATTGTTGTGATTTGTATTTGCAGAGATTGTGAGGCTGGTACTTCATACTTAATTGGCTATTCAGGTTTCAGATGTACTCTCTGTTTTCTGGTGTTGCTTTTGAGACTCTTTTCTGGAGAGGCAGTTTTGCCTTGTGTTCTAGAGCTCAGAATCTGCTGTTAAATATATGATATACCTGGAGTCAGCTCCATGAGTTGTGTTTTCTTGGACAATTTCTACACCTCTTGGTTAAATAAGAATAGTACTTACCTCACTGGGTTGTGTTGAGATTGAGTTATTTTTAAAAGCTTTGATATTTGCTGCTTTCCTTTTTTTTCCCTAGAAAGGCAATAATGTTGACTCTCATTACCAACATTGGAGATTGCTGATTTCATTAATCATTGAATATTACTATTAAGTCTTTTGTGTGTGTGTGTGTGTGTGTGGATATAGGTTTTCACTTCTCTCTGGCATATACCTAGGAGTGGAATTGCTGGGTCATATGATATTTCTCTTTTAACTTTTAAAACAATATTTTATTTATTTATTTTTAGACAGAGGGGAAGGGAAGGAGAAAGAGAGGGAGAGAAACATCAGTGTGTGGTTGCCTCTCGCGCACTCCCTACTGGGGACCTGGCCTGCAACCCAGGCATGTGCACTGACTGGGAATTGAACCAGCAACCCTTTGGTTCACAGGCTGGCACTCAATCCACTGAGCCACATCAGCCAGGGCTTTCTGTTAACTTTTTGAGGAGCTTCCAGACTGTTTTCAACAACATGCCTATTATTTTTGAATTGAGGTATAAATACTTTTCTTAAAGATTTGTATGCTTTTCGTGTTAGGGATTTCACATCTTTGTCAGATTGCTGAAAACATTTGATCTTTTTGCTTTTTAATAATTGTTTTACAACTTTTTTGTAGTTAAATCTATTACGTGTGCCTTCTGTCATTTCTTCCATCATTCTTAAACTTAGAAACCTTCTGCCACCGGGAATTAGGTGAATGTTAGATAAATGCAGAGTGTGATGCAGATGAGCTTATAGAAACTTCACCTGGCCCACCTGGCAGTGAGCTTCTCTGCCGAGAGCCCTTAACACAGACCAGTAAAAAGGCAAAGAGCCTGTTTGTTAGGCTCTGTAAAAAGATGTACAAGGTAGAGGTGATACCTACTGCCCGCCCATCTCTTCTGCCACCCTCAGGACCAAGGCCAGTGTCTCCCAGGCCAGGCACTCCCTTAGGACCCAAGTGGCAGGGGGTGGGCCTTGCCGAGGGGCTCCCTTTTTCAGTTGCTTGTTTTGTTTTGATGGGAGAAACTGTCAGAGTGAAATTGGTCCCCAGAGCATCCCTGAAACAGCAAGGTGGGTGCTAATATCACCCCAGTTCCTGGCAGGGCCACAGTGTTCTTAAGAGTTCCTCCCATTCTCCCCACTGTCCCCAACCCCACACGTCCTTTCCACCAGAAAGCATCTGGTATGTGCCCTAGGCTTTTCCTTCTGAACCCTGGGCTTCTTGTTGCCTCACTTCTCAAAACCTAGCTCGAGAATTTCAAGTCTGCGTGGGGTGTGGCTGGGTCCCACTACTTTATTTATTCATGGGCATCAAAGTAGCCTTCTGACCATGACAGAATTATCTGTGCTTCATTGCACATTTAAGTGAAAATATACTATCAGACGCTAAAGGCAGATAACATGCTTTTTTTTTTAAATTATTCTATTTCCAAAGGGAAATAGTCATAATAATAGTTTGTGGACAGTTCCTTGTTACCAGACTGACACTTGGCCCTTTTGCTCATCCTCTGGAGTAAGATAAAAACCAGGAGAACATTAGGGAATCATTTATGCAATATTCATTTAGTTTTCCTTGGTGTATAACTGGTATGGAATGAATTCAGGCATGTTGTATGAGGAACTAAATTCATCCTATTCCATGTCACTAACCAGTTGTCCCAGGCCCATTTGTTCACTAACCCTCTTTCCCACCAGTGGAGGCGACTCCTACTGTGTCTGTCCAGGACCACTTGTCTCACTGGTCCTTCACTACAGTGCATGAATGTACACCAGCAAGTCTCCAACCTCTGAGTTCTTTCCCCTGGCTCTCTTTGTTCTTGTCTCAGCAACACACCCTTTTATTCATTATCAGTATTTTGGTATTGATGACGCTTGTCTCTTTTAATTATTCTTATAATAAAATATTTTACTTTCTATTCTCTCACTGGGATAAAGATTGGCATTACATCATTCTTAAAATGTAACCTGAGATTTTGATACTTATTTCTCTTTAGTCTTCCTCTCTGGAATAAGACACCTAGCGCCATTGTTCCAAACCTCTTTTTATGTCTCTCAGACCAGTTTTGCGGTTGTCTTTATATAGGTCACGGATATTTCTCGTTAAGGCCGTTCTTAGGTAGTATATAGCTTTTGAGGCAACTGTGTAAAGAATGTTTTAAAATCATGTTTTATAGTGGCTGTTGCTGGAATATGGGAAAGTAAGTGATTTTTATACACAGCGGGTCCTCAGACAGCATTGTTTTTTTCAACATGAGTTCACTATAGTGCTGACTACATGCCGTAGGAACTTAACCCTTGCGTGCATCAATTAGCCTGTGCTGAAATCGGTTTCTTAGGCATCATTTCGCTTCAAGTTGCAGCACATACCAAAAATGTGGAGCACTTATATTCTATAAAATAAATGCTTGTTTTTATTAAATGCTTATATTTCACACATTTTTAAATATATTAAGTCATACGACATTTATTTTTTTTTAATTACTTTATTGTTGTTCAATTACAGTTTGCATTTCCCCCTCCACCCCCCCACCCCAGCCAATCCTACCCTCCTCCCCCGCTCCCACCCTCTCCCTTGGTTATATCCATGTGTCCTTTATAGTGTTTCCTGGAAACACTTCCCCACACTGTTCCCTCCCCCTTCCCCTCTGGCCATTGTTAGATTGTTCTTCATTTTAATGTCTCTGGTTGTATTTTGTTTGCTGTTTTCTTTTGTTGATTATGTTCCAGTTAAAGGTGAGATCATGTGGTATTTCTCCCTTACCGCCTGGCTTATTTCACTTAACATAATGCTCTCTAGTTCCATCCATGCTGTTGCAAAGGGTAGAAGCTCCTTCTTTCTCTCTGCTGCATAGAATTCCATTGTGTAAATGTACCACAGTTTTTTGATCCACTCATTGACTGATGGGCACTTAGGTTGCTTCCAGCACTTGGCTATTGTAAATTGTGCTGCTATGAACATTGGGGTGCACCTGACACTGGTCAGAATGTCCATCATAGACAAATCAACAGACAAGTGTTGGAGAGGATGTGGAGAAAAGGGAGCCCTAGTGCACTGTTGGTGGGATTGTAGCCACTGGTGCAGCCACTGTGGAAAACAGTATGGAATTTCCTCAGAAAACTAAAAATGGAATTGCCTTTTGACCCAGCAATTCCACTGCTGGGATTATACCCTAAGAGCCCTGAAACACCAATTGTACAACACTTAAAGACCATATTTTGTCTTGTCTTTTTCAATATTTATAACTCATTTCTTTTATATCTCTTATTATCTCCATGCTTTTCCTGGGTATCCTAATTTACTTTCAGTACCCTTTTCAAATAAAAGAAGGTTTTTAAAATAGTGTAATATAGCAATTTTTGTTCACCCTCACCACCGTATCCCTAGACATGGCACCTGGCATTGTTTCAGTAAGCGTTTGTTGAATGAATGAATCTGCAGTTTGGAACTCAAGACTGTAATTCATCTGAGCTTAGAGGTCCAAAACTTTTAAAGTGGCTTAGTGTTCCCTTACTTCGACTTTGTTTTCCTCTATTGGGTGAGAAGGCCCTAGTGTTTGTGGGAGATGATGAAAGCAAATGAGGTTTTGAGTGGCTACAGTTGATTCTCAATATTTGCAGTGCTTGTTAGTCATGGTCGTTAGGTCCTTCATAAGGTCACTGGGACCGTGGAATTAGGCGGTGCTGAGCCATTTCCCCAGGGGAAGTACGGGGTTTTGTTCTTTCGAGCCTCTGGTCATATTTTTGTGAGCCAGTCAACACAGAACCTTGTTTTATGTGTGTTTCTGTTCAAGGACACTGCATTTAATACATATTGTTGATTCGTTAACCTTGAACTCATGTCTGAAGAAAGCTCATCTAACTCACGTATTTTCTTCATAAGGCAGACCACAGGCTTCTTGCTTTTGGGGACACTAGATAGCACTTCAACACGTCGCCAGGGGGTTATTTTAAACAGTGAAATTACCAACAAAAAGCGCACAGATGTGAAAAATGGCAGTAAATCGACAGGAGAGGGGCACTTGTTTATGGTGTGAGAGCTGAGCTGTGAAGGCAGATATTGCCTCGTCCAGCCTCAGCTGGGAACACGTGCGCGTTGGACGACTCAATTTCTTCCTGCCCTTTGCACATCCTCGATGACCACAAAATCCCTTGGGTATTGATTTGGGGGTGAGAAACAAACTTTAGCCAGTAGGCAGATTTGCAAATGCAGAATCTGGGAATAGTAGTTTCATTTGCTATGGCTGTTGCATCGCTCCCACGTGGTGAGTGGCCTTGTGGTCTGAAGTGACTTGGTACCAACAGCTTGACAGCTGTGAGCTCCTCAGGGGCCTTAGTTAGTATTGCCAGCTCTTCTTGACCATAGCTTCATTCAGCGTCTTCTGCCCTCAGTCCATTCCCTGTGGAGGCCAAGCTCACCTCCTTGCTCAGTCACGTTCTTCGCCAAGTACTTTTCCCCTGTTCCTTGGGCTCGCCTGCCCTTGAACAGTCAGGATTTCACTCTGGGGGCCCTTCTGAGGTTCATTTGAACCGTCTTTCTTCTTAGCATCCCTGGACAACGGACATATAGCCTTTGAATTTCACAATGTTTAGAGTCTGCTTTCCTAAAGTTCAGGTTCTCAAACGGAGGTGCACCTCTAAGTCACCTGTGGGGTTTTTAAAGTACAGTGGCATTAGCCTTGCTCCCAATCCACTGAGTCAACAGTCACAAAGGATGTACGGTCTATGTATAGATGTGTTTAAAAAGTTCCACAGGATCTAGGTTGTGTGGGTTGGGTCCCTGGTGAGGGTGCGTAGGGGAGGTAACTGATGGATGTTTCTCTCTCACATTGATGTTTCTCTCTCTCCCTTTCCCCTTTCCTCTCTCTCTAAAATCAAATATAGTCTTGAGTGAGGATTAAAAAAAAAGTTCCAAAGATGATTCTGATCTGTGGATTGGGAGGGGCTTGAGAGCCATTTATATTGAGAACTGTGATAAAGTTGACAACGATTAAAATAATAACCATCAAAACCACCACTGTCAACATTTATGGTGCCTTTACTAGGCATCAGGCTCCTTATTAAGCTCTTCGTGTGTTTTAATATTCCAACCCTCGGGCACAGACACATGCTTTGATGAACCCCTATTTACAGATGAGAACACAGAAACCCACAGTGGCTGAGTCATGTAGCTCCTGGGGGATGGAATGGAATGATGATTTCTACAGTTTTGTATTCTGTGATTTTGAGACTACAGCCCTGGATAGTGCATTACCAAGTTTGATAATATCGTAATTGCATTAGGGCAGTCTGCTGTTTAAAGGAGTCCTATAGTACAACCATCTTTGTATAATGAATAATGACACCTTTATAGCGAATAGATTTTCACCTTTTCCTCAAAATGAAAAATGTCTTCAAGTCGGAGCACTAATCTCTAAACAGAGTCTTTGTGCCTCCAAGACAGTAATTTCTAGTAATTGTAATAACTCTACTAATTTCAAAATAGTCTGAGTCAATTTTCTTAGAATTTAGGACAGGACCTCAAAGGAAAAAAACATAGTTCAAGACTTTTCCGGGATTTGGGGGGAGAGTTGGGGGAAAGTGGAGACAACTGTATTTGAAAAACAATAAAAAAAAAAAAGGCTTTCCCACATGTTTCAGGGAATCTTAGAATTTCCCCGTGAAGTTTCCTGGTCTTAGGGAAACTTTCACAAGTGGTTAGACTTGAAGTGGTTTGAGCAACCCCTGAATTTGTTACTACTCCTCATTTATGTGTTGGCTTTTGTCAGTGCAGTTCTTCCTGTGCAACTGCGTCTCTATGTGACGTCTTTCCTCCCACGTACCGTGACCCTCCTGAGTGGGGTCTGCCTCCCTGCCTTCAAGGGGAGGATAGGTAGTCACTCCCTCTGCTTACCCACAGCAGCAGTAAGCACGGTCCAAAATCAAGAAAAGGGACTTGATTGCTATGCTCATAACCATCATCACGAAAGTACTCTTAATGTCTCTAATGATTATCATTTATTATTTTTCCCTGACCATTCTTATAGCGTGTCCCTTTAAAATGAGATAATATTTGGTTGGTATATAGGTCATGACTCTAATCAGTAGTTAAAATCATCCAGTTACCTGAGAGAACACATCAGAGGCCAGCTCAGGATGAAGGGCTTGCCAAAAAAAATAAAAAATAAAAAATCATACTGCTTAGGGCTAAACTTTCTCTTTAACAATTGATTAACAAGAAAACCCTCCTTTTATTTTCTATTTCAGAATTTGATTGCCCAGTTATCTTCTGGATGGATTTGTGAAATCACTTTTCAAGTAAAATAAAATCTTAGTAGCTGGGATTGGAATGGTATTTAATTTATTGTTAAACTTGGGAAGAACTGGCTCATTTCTAGTAGACCACTTGGCTTTTGTCTCTGATTTGCCCACCTCATACATATCCTTCAGTAATTTTTTTTGTTCTCCTCATGTGGATTTTATATACTTCTTGTTACATTTTTCCTCTAGGTATATTGTTCTGTCCAGTTTTGCTTTTATTATTGAGAATACATACTTCTCTACTATATTTTTTTGTTTATTAATTTTATAGGCTATCTTGTTGATTTTTGGATACTTATTTTATAATGTACTATGTTGGACTCTTATTATTATTACATTATTCTGCTTAGTTCCCCAATTTTATCTTAAGCAAATAACAGTCCCTTTCTTTGTCCTTCCTGGTAATGGGAGTTCTTATGTCTTTTACTTCCTTTGTTTACCAGTGCTAATGCCTTTACATTTCTCTACCAGGGTTAAATACTAGCTGTGATGGGATCCTGACCCACGACTTTAATGGAAATGCTTGTATTAGACCACAGGTTTGATGTTGGCTAATAGTTTAAGGTTAAGAATGTTCTTCTGGCCTAGTTTGCTATTTTTGAAAAATAGGGAATGCTATCAGAAGCCTTTTTAAAATCACTGAAATGATGTTATTTTTTTCACTAATGGATATGATGATTATATTAATTCATTTTTTTCTGGGACAAATTCTTGCTGATAGAGGTATATTTTTTATTTCACTAATAGATATAAAAATATTTTATTTAGAATTCTTTTCATGTGCATTTCTAAGTGACACGGGCTGTGGTTTTATTGTGTGTGCGTTTGTCAGATTTTTCTGTCAAGGTCACTACATGTCATAAAATGAATGGGGAAACGTTCCTTTTTTACTGTGTCAGGAACATTCTATAAAGCTTTGGAGAGCATTCTTTAGCAACCTTTTCAAATTTGCCTATTGCTTTTGCTTAATTTAATGTTCTTATTTCTCATTAAGTAAATTGTGTTATTCTGTATTTATTCAACAACATCTTATTTCATTGAGACTTTTCAAATTTACTAAATGTTAAATAATTTCCTCTCGTTTTT
>VMDR010036128.1:0-10554 GCA_007922815.1 Macrotus californicus | reverse complement strand
GTGCAGTAGAGTAGTCTTCCTGGCAAAATGGACAGAAGAAAGAAATAAAAACTTTATTGAGTTTTTACCATGTTCCAAGGCACAGTTTATACATTATTTCATTTAATTCCCACAACAATCATGAGTATTATATTATCCATCCCAATTTATAAGTGGGAAATCAGAGATTTAGAAAGGCAAATAACTTTTTAAATGTTTCACAGAAGGTGAAGAAACATTTAGAAGGTGGGAGAATCGGTATTTGAATGGAAGTCCATCAGCCTTCAAACCCCAGCAAGCTTACTTTCCCCTATGTTGAAATCTGCCCTAATGACTGTATCGTATGTAACTGTGAAGAGTTAGAATGGGAAAAATTTTCTGTATGCCTGTATCCTAATTTCTGGGATTATTTTAATGGAGAAAATGGACATCAGGCCTCATAGCAAAGCCTGCTAGCAGTCATAGCCTTTTGGGAATTTTCTTGGAATACCAATCCCTTCAGGCAGTTAAGCAACATGGCTCTGCCTCCTGCTACTGCGTCAGGCACAGCCTAAGTCTTTCACTAAAGTGCTGCTGATTGCAAGTGACTTCCAATCCAAACAAGCGTTTTAGGTCTATTTAATAGATCAATACAGTAATTCGCTCCTGGGCCCCTGAAATCATTTGTTTGGACCTGATGTCTATGTAGTCAGATTGAGGTGTATACATTGGCGTGTGCAGAGAATTAACACAAACTACTTGCATTGAAAGATGTTAAACCAATTTAGATTGTGTGAAGGAGGTAGTATTTAACTCATTTCCAAGTGACTGGGATTAAATAGGTCATTATAAAGGCAAAGCCTTCAAAAAGCATCACAAAGGAAAATAAACCAAAAGGCCAAAGGACTCACTCTGTCATGTGTAGATGCTTCAGAATTCAACTGAGCAGTGGCTAGAAAGAAACCAGTTAAGAAAACCTGATATACACCAATAATGAAAAAATTAACAGGGAAAAAAATGAAAAATGTAAAGAAAACCTGATATAAGTTGAAGCGTTTTTTTTCTTCTTTCCTCTTTTTTTCTTTTTTTTTAAGATCACTTTTATTTGACAGTGAAAGACTTTCCCAGGGGAACTAGTAGAGGACCTGTTGCTTGTGTCCCTTAAACTCAGTGGACAAAATGCCAGAGAGGAATAACTCTGCCTTAACTCCCCAGAGGAACAGTGTGTATGTGGAACGAATCATAATTTTCCATCTCTGATTCTGATGACATGAACACCAGAGTTATGTGCTTATTTGATCTAATGTTGGATTGGATTTTAGCAGCAACATTTCATACCAACTGAAGTCTGTTAATTATGTGTACTGGGAAACCAGCCAAAAGACCATTATAATAGTCTGAAGGGAATAAAATAAAAAGTTTTAACGTGGATCCTTTCATCAGGAACAGAGAATTAGCAGTAGGAGGAAAATTTCATTACAACTGAGGTATGACTCATTTGTCAGGTGTAGAGTAAAAGAGGATTCTCCATCAGAGAACCAGAACAGAAACTATTGAAAAGAAAGTTAAAGGAAGCTCTTTGCTGACCAATGAATGACTTGAATGCATCCATCAAGGTAATGCTGGAAACAGTGAAGTCATGTAAACATTCATTCATGTATTCAACCATCCCACAAACATTTGCTCTATAACCAAACATTTTGGAGATATAAATCGACAATTATAATGTAGAACCTTGGAACACAGTATTATAGAAGCATAGACAAAGAACATATCACTTGTCATGCACTAAAGCACGGGGACATCTTCCTAGAGAACAGGATACCTGAAATAAATTTTGAAACATGAATAAACCTTGGCCCCCTAGAGAGGACAGGATTGATGAAATAGGAGACTGCCCAGGCCGAAGGAAAAAACAGCCCAGAGTTGTGTTGGGAACTACAAGTCGCTCAGTGCTGAAGCAGAGAGTGTTGAAGGATGAAAAACCAGTAGAGGTCAGATTATGCAATCAAAGGAAGTCTTCTCGAGGAGCAAGGCTTCATTCTGGAGAGTGACACGGTAAATAGAGGACTGTGGCAGATGAACGGAGAAGTGACTGGAATGTCACCAAGGTGGGGAGAGAGTAATCAGTAGGAAATCTATTACAATAATTATGACAAGGGATAATGAGGGCCTGAATAAGGAACACAAAGGGTAAAAAAGCGAAGACAGTTTGAAAATATCTGAAGATAAAAATGGGTGCAGCCTGATGCATGATAGGATGTGGAGGATCGTGAAAGAGAAGAAATATCTGGAACCTCAGAAGTTTAAGTGAACAAAGGAAAAGGAGAAAGTGAAAGGTAACAACATCTAGCCATGGGTCTGGGAAATAAGCTAAAAGAAACCATAATAAAGACTTGTAGAAAGAAGGAGACTATCTGAGTAATCCTGTTAAATAACGCCATTTCCATGAACAATTATTCTCATTTACCTTGGAGTACTTGGCTTGAGGCTACCTAATAAGATATCCAGGTCTATTATATTTGTTTTGTTTTTTTTGTTGTTGTTTTTTTCAATATATAATATATATCTGCATGCTAGATACAAAAATGTCTAAGCACATTTTGGTTGATTGAATTTGAACCTAAATCAGCTTGTCTGTGCCATGCCATGCCTTCTGTAAGTCAGTTGCCAAGCTGGTTTTATAATGCCCTAGCCTAATTCGGTCCATCATTTCCTTCCCTTTTCTTTATTTTTCTGCCAGTGTCTCCAGTGGACTGAGACACAACTGAAAGTTTCTATCCAATGTAATCATCCTGCAGCACACTTCTGATATGAATCAGCATTTTCATTACATAAAATCTCAATTTTCAGCTCAAGCTACCAGTTATAAGGCATTATATTTCTTGCCATTTAGAATCTCTGACTCATTCAAGTTGACCTGTATGTATGAGTTAGGAAATGATAAAAATCAAAACGTAATTCTGGTAGCTATTTGGACAGATGGAACATCAACATGGTTTTTCTGTTCTGATTTTTACTATTCTGCCATGACATATAAAAATTTTTATTCACTTAACAAGCATACATTGGACACTATTTTGAGGCCCTTAAATGTTTCTGTAGAAAGAAAACAACAGCAAAAATCCCTGCTATTATGGAATTTAATTCAACTACAGGGAAGCATTTGGTTAAATGTGTGTGTGGAATGGAGGGGGGTTTACACATGTAGATGGATGAATAGATAGATGGATATTTAGATAGATAGATAGATAGATAGATGATAGATAGATAGATAATGAACTTGGTCAGAGTTAGGGGTATATTGGACAGAGGTTTCCTGAAATGTAAGATCTGTAGTGTTAAAACCAGGAAAGTCTCATGAAAACCAGGACAAGTGTGAAGCAGAGACACAGTAAACAATTTTAAAGAGGAGGCTCGGTGTAGGCCTATTGAGAAGATGGTATCTGAGTAAAGTCTTGATGGAGGTGAAGAAGTTGGACATGAGTATATCTCAGGGAAAGCACTCTAGACAGAGGAAAGAGCTTAGGAAAAGGCTCTCTACACTGGGGACATGTGTGGTGTGTGTGGACATAGTGAAAATATATATCAGACAGACTATGCTTACAAGGCAGCAAAATTAAAAGACTAAGGTTTGAGTCAGAAGAGTAATATTTAAATCCAGGATCTTCTACTTCTTAATACTCTGATATTGGACCTCTCCAAAGTCTCTAGGGGAATAATTATACATTATTAGAAATATAAAAAAGAGTCGCTTTAAATAATGAATGGCTAAATCCAGGATCTTCTACGTCTTAATATTCTGATATTGGACCTCTCGAAACTCTCTAGGGGGATAATTACATATTATTAGAAATATAAAAACAGTAGATTTAAATAGTGAATCAGCAAACCAGAATTTGGACCCAAAATCTATTGCAGCTCTTCTTGAATACCCTTTGAGTCATTTAGACTTTGCCAATATAAATAAACCCAACATGAAACCAATTAATATAATTTTTCTTCTGCATATTTCTGCCTTTTGCCTTAACAACAAAATATAGGTGTGGGAATCCTAAAGCATTCAGTAAATATTTGGTATGACTAATAACCTCAACCTTAATCTGTAGCAAGACTAAGCAAATATTTCAAACACACACACAACCCAGAAACTTCTATTTTCTCATTATTCTGGTTCTTGTTGAGAGGTTCTCTGGATAATTCAGTAAAAGAATCTAGCTGAGAAGGACTTTGTATGAATTAGTTAGAACTATTGTTTCAGCAAACCACATAATTGCATTAAATTTCATATTCATTTTGTATGTTGTGAACAGTTTTTACCGATTCAGCTAGAGTGTATACTTCAAATAAAACCAGGCTTGCAGAGCTCCCAATCTTTCCTCCCTGGCCATTTTCTACTCAAGGATATATTTTGGCCTAACATGTACCAAATCACAATAGAAGTCCTTTTCTTTTCATTTCCCCACCTCCTAGGCAATCCCTCCAAGGACTTCCTCAGAGTTATCTGCAGATGGGAAAGGCAATTCACAATGCAATAAAATTTATAGCTCATAAAATTATGAATAAGCCAAACGTTAAAAAAGAAAAGTTAAACTAGGTTTAAAATGATTTTTATAATATCAACCACATGAATTGACACAGAAAATGAATTGCAAATGTAAGGGAATGCAACAACTAAATGTTCTGTGCTCTCTGGGTGCTAAATGGAGACTGTCAGCAAAGCACAGAAAGATTGGAGAAATCGGCATTGATTTCTCTCAGTAGAGGTGGCCAAAGTAAGGCCCAAAGCAGATTTTCTTAAAGCAGATTTGATTATAAGGACACAAGCCAAAAAAAAGAAGTGTTTAGAAATTAGATGATGAAATGGAGTGAACTCAAATGATCAGTGTGATTATTTTGTTAAAAGAATAAAAATACAAGAAAATAAAGAATTTAACAATCCAAGCTTTACTTTCTCTCAGCAGTAGAAGTTCTTTTTAAAAAGAAATAACAGAATACTTAGCAATATTAGAATAACCTCAATTTTCCACTTCACTTACCTAATTATCATGGATACCTCTCAGTGACAACTTCAGAATTTGGAAGGGTGATTGTTGAAAACAGATATTTTAAACATCCAATTCAGAATTGTTGAGTCCCCTACAGATCTGTGTCCTTGATGATCTTCTTTTCTTACCATGTACACTTTTCTTTGATGACCTCATCTATTCTATTGGCTCTAGTGATTATACATCGGTGATTCACAAACCAATGTCACTATGGCTCATATTCCTGTGCCCTAGGCCCATATTTCTATCAATATTGGAATGTTTCTTGGTAACTTCAACCATATGCCTACATTCAAGCTAAATATCAGGCCCAACCTGCTTTTTCTCCTGCATTCTCCATCCTAGTTAAACGTCATTCACCCAAATGTGTGTGGGGTTCTGGGGAGCGGGGATGAAGTCACCTTTTATACATCTTCCTGTGACCAGTATCCCTGCCCCTTTCCAACCAATCAGTATATTTAGGCATCAATACCTATCTTTGTTCTGTCCATTTCTAGTATCACTTTCTCTCAGCCATATCTGGCCTTCCACCTACTTTGCTCTATATCACTGAAGGCCAACCTCTGGAGATTCTGCTTCAGAAACTCCCTTACTAAGTAGCTCTTACTTCAATTTGATCAATGAGGAAGGGGGAAGACATGTGGAAAATTGAGGGCCTGGAGAAGGGGGAGGATCAGGTTACTCCCAGGCATACAGGGACCCAAACACTGCATGTTTATCAGGCTTCAGGGTTTCACTCATGCTGTTTATTGAATAGAATTCACTTTTTCACTTTTTGGACAAAGCAAATTCCCACCTTCTTCAGGCCCAGCTCAGGTATCATCTCAATGTCTCCTCAGCTCAGAGGAATTAATCCCTCCTTCTCATGGAGGCAGCAAGTAACATGCCGTGAGCACTTGGAAAACATCTTCAGTATATAGCACTCAATGTACCAATGAAATTGGTCCCTCATCAAAGACATTAATATCTTTTTTATTATTAAATGACAAAAGTACATTTCATTTCTTACCTAACTTGACCCTTGACTATTCAGTTCTTCCTAAATTTCCCGGGAAACCCACCCTTGTTGCCACTCCCATTTTTCTTCCCATGTTTCCACAGAAGCAATCTTTTTTGCTGACTTAAATGCTGAAATCCTCCCAGATGCCTTGTTTTGCCTCTGTTTTACTCTCCCTACACTCCTTGAATGGCTTCAGTCACTCTTACAGTTTCATCTAACATCAGTAAACTGACAACACAATCCATAGCTCCAGTGCAGGTTTGTCTCCTCAACTTCAGATATGAATATTCTACACATCTCTTTCTGTATGCCCCACAAGCTTCTCAAAGGAATATATCAAAACTTCGTTAAATATCTCCATCACCCCCATCTAGTCTCCCACCATAAACCCTCTCCACTAACCTGTGTCTCAGGCAACACTATGAAATTTTTCCAACCAGAAACCTGGGTGTCAAGGCTGATTTCCCCTACTCCATCACAGATATTTAGATCAGCCAAAAACTTTTGTAAAGTTTCCCTCTTTAATGACTCACTAATATGCACCCTATTTTCTATCTTCATTAGGTAAATATCTCATCACTTATCACACAGATTACTTCTACACTGGCCAGTTTCTGTGGTCTCCTGTCCATTCTTCCCATTGCTTCTAGAAATATGCTTCTCATTGCTCTCAGAATATAGTTCTTACTCCATCATTCACAGAGGAACACCTTAAATGACTTTCTCCTGAGTTCAGAGTAATATCTAAACTCTTTATCATGACACAAGACTCTCCACAATTTGGTCCCATCCCACTCTTCTCTCCCCACTCCCCTTTTCACTGTGCCCTAGTACTAACAAAACATCTGCAGTTTTCAAGCTCACTTTTTGTTTCACACATCATTGCCTGTGGCCCACTTCTCCCTCTTTCCAGAATGTACCTCCCTTCCTTCTTGACCTGGAAAACCCTTTGCTTCTCATCCAGATTTCATTGAGGCATTACCTCCTCCACAAAGTCTTTTCTGTACAGTTTCCTCACAGTGTACTCCATCTGTTATTCCATAGTGCCCTATGTGTACATCTATAAGAACAATTGTCACTACTTTGTAATTATATTTTTATTTCAGTCTTTACTGGCAGACTATATGAATTCCTTGAAATTCAAACCCATGTCTTTTTCTCTGGGTCCTTCCTCCTTATTACAGTTTTCTAGTACACAGCAAATAAATATTTCTTGAATGAATAAAGTAATCTTATCATAGTTATACGTACATACATATATATGGCACATCTAAAATACATAATGTACTTATTGGAGGAAATTGAAAAGTAAATATCAGATCTTAGTCATCATTGAATCCCCAGCATCAAGGAGAGTGCCTGACATACAAAAGGTGCTCCATTAACTTTACATTTTTATTGGTCCTAAATGGTCTAGATTGAGTTGATCTGGTGCCTCAGTTCATTGGAAAATCATGCCAGCCCTCTGTTCTCCTGTCCTATGCCAGTCCTTCAAGTAAGTTAGCCTGTCATTTGAGGACTCATATTGGGCAGAGTACAATGAAAAGCTTAGAAGGTCTGGTCTTTGTCCTCTTGGAACTTTACAATCTAAATATATATATAGATGCATATGTACATGTTTAATATCAGAATCTATCATATGGATGCGACAGACAGAATCTTACTAGGTAAATAAAATAGTTCACCACTTTCCCTACCCACCATGGATTCAGAGATAATATTGTTCCCATTTGATTATGCTGTTTTACAATACAAAAACTTTTCTAAAATCTAAGTCAAGAGCTAGGAAATGAGTCAGAAAAAGATGTCTCACCCTGAGATAACTCACTCTAATTTCCTCATTAGTGAAACGACTTCATCATAAAGAGTATCTGCCAACAATCTGATATAAAAATGTACATGCATCATGAAAAATAATTGCTGTTCAATTACTACTGAATTATAAAGCCATCGTACAGGTGCAATAATGCAAGAGCTTTAAAAGTATGAAAAACTGCTTAGCTTAGGTAATTACATGTGTTTAAATAAAGTCCCCAGAATAAAATTTGCAGAGTTTGAAGAAACAATGAAATCAGTACCAAAGCACTATTTATAACCGTATGTTTTTAAATTTTGTGTTTTCCCTCCTATATAAATTTTGAAAGGCTGAGGATAATTTTTTAACTCCAGGATCCAGAGAGGGAGAATAATACATCCCTTTCTCTGCTTTCCACATTCCCCACCTCTCATCCTGGATCCACAGGGACAGCACTACACAGATAGAAACCAAACCATAACCATGGTAATTGCAACTTTTAAAATAGTTAAGTTTTATGCCTTCTGCATAGTTTACATATAGGAAAAGCAAAGTTTATAGGAATTCACTTCTATTACTACTGTGAAATGAATATATTTCTTAGAAATTTTCAGGGTCTTTAGGAACGGAAATTAAAATCAAAGAACTAGAAAGGGCCTTAAATACCATCTAGTCTAAAGTCCTTAGTCAACTGTGTAAGAAACTTGAGGCCCTAATGTACTAAGTTCATTGTACAAATTTGTGGAGATAGTAGAAGAACTGAGTCTAAAAGCATTTCCACAATAATATGCATTTGATTCAGCTTAAGTTCTGTTGGCCCCGGTCAATTTCTAATTTTCAAGATTATCAAACTTAAGAGCTCTAAGACAGATTTTTATCCAACTACAATGTTATATAAATACAGTTGGTCTGGCAGCCAAGGAGCATAAATTTTATTGCAAGACCAGCTATTAATTAGCTAAGTTAGCTTAGACCAGTTACCTTAACTCTCAGATCTTCAGCTGTACACACTGTAAAACAAGAAGTTTGTCCAAAATGCCTTCTTTCAGATCTAAGATTGTGTCATTTTTAAATTAAGGGGCAGTTGGTCTAAAACTATGAATTTTTAAAATGAGGTGCCACCTTCTAACCCAGCATTTCCAACCCTCCCTCCTCCATGGCAAGATACCTTCCTTAAGGAAACCACCATGCCTTCAAAACATGCCTCTAAACTGGTCTAGCCCATATTCTAAGCAAATGATTGGTTTGAAAGTGGAGGCTTCAATATTCACCAACATTTGAAGTTTTTGAGACCAGTACTATAGAGGTTAATTGTTTCCTCCTATATATCTTTCCTAAAATTGGTACAGGCTAATCCCAAATCTTAAATGAATGACAATGACACAATGTTACCTTCACATTGATAGAGCATAATCCAAATGCTTGTGTTTTCTTTTTCAAAATATGATCTAGTGTTAAAGACAAATTTCTTAGTTTGCTGTAAGAAATTTTTTAAGTGACTCAAAGAAGTTCAAATTAAAATGGAATCAAGTTAGTATTTTGTAATTCGTTTCAAAACAACTAAAACATCCATTTTCTTGTTTTAATAAAACCTAACTTTTTCCCAAAAAGTTCACTGTTGTTTTACAGTTTGTGTTTGGCATTGGTTATGGTCTCCTACAGCTTTGTCTGGTTGCTTTGCAGGAGCAGTATAATGTCTTCATAAAATCTCATGAAATTCGAATGTATTCAGTAGAGGTAATTAAATAGTAATGTCCTAAGCTGCCTTTGCCTTGAAAGTGTTTAATGTGTTATACAAAGAGTCTTTGGAGGTTATGCTTCACCTCTACCCAAAGCAGCAGGTAACACTTCCCACACACACACACAAGAAAGGGAATTTGATTTCATCACCTATTGGATGTGCCATAGGTGTCTCAAACACAATATGTCAAATAGTAAAGTCATTTTACTTTACCTCAGATCTGTTCGTTTGTACTGAATATCATCACCATCCACTGGGATGTCTACACTAGAAACCCGCACGTCATCCTTGATGTCCTCTGCATGCCACATATCCAATTAGTCCTAAAAATTCTGCCTCCAACTTTCTTCCAGATTCTGGTGGGTTTTTTTTCTCATTCATTTTTGGGTAGACTACTACACTAGTATTCTAGGTGATGATGGTAGTAAAAAAGTAGCTAAGGATTACTAAGTCTTGTCAATGCCTCTTTAACTGGTGCTCAGACTTCTGATCCTGAAGAGAAAAGAAATGACTTATTGTGAAAGACTTTAGTCCTTCGCTCCATGCTTGATTGTAGAGAGTCAATTTATTTAGACATGTCCAGCATATAAAAGAGGAATGACTTCAAGAACCAATCAAAATTCTGTCTTCTGAAGCCATTTGTGACCTGGCTTTTTCTTTTCTCTTCAGCTTCATCACTCATTTCTCCGCACGTCCCTGCAGCTCCCTGGTCTCAGCCTTCTGAATCTGCTCTTGCCTTGATCCAGTGAAAACAACTTCTTTAGGTCCTTCAAGAAAAACTTGTTCTGTATTTTAAGGAGCATGTTCTCTGTTAGGTATAGTCTCTGCCTTCCAAAAACAATTTAAAATGACTTTTCAATTAAAAAAATAAAGTCTGACATTTGTGGTGTAATTTGACATTATGTATTAAGACACCTAAAAACTTTCCTACACTTTAACCCAGTAAAATTGTCCCTGAAATACTAGCCTAAAGACATAATATGGGCATGGGGGAAGCTTTATCACATACATT
>VMDR010036127.1:0-10573 GCA_007922815.1 Macrotus californicus | reverse complement strand
ATAATTTACCAGTTTACCAAATGATTGAAAAACTCATGCCACTGCGGATATGGTAAAAACAACATTTATACACTGCTGGTATTTGCTTATTTTGATACAACCCTTTAGACTAGCCATTACTATGTGTCATGTAACTTAAAAATAACACATTCTTTATTTACGCCATTTTTGGACTTTGACCTAAGAAACCAATCCAGAAGGAAGAAAAGACTCGGGCCTACGGAGATAGTCCTTGCGATATCATTTATAATGTTAATTGGAAGCTCCTAATTGCCTGATAATAGTTATTTCGGTACATTTTGCAGTCATTTTTAATGACAGTCAGGAAGACTCTGTAGCAACACGGAAATAGTTGATGAGATGCTAAATAGAAATGGGCGGGGGGAGGAAGGGAGAGAAGCAAGAAGCAGTTAAGGGAACTCAAAATCAGGGTTGGACAAGGGTGATGGGGCCGAAGCACTCGGGAGCAAAATTTAGGGTGGGTACCAAAATATTCAATAATCAAGGTAAATAATATTTTTAAAAAGCAAAATTAATGTAAAAACAGCCATGATAAAAAAGATAAAGTTTTAAATAAAAACAAGATCTTAACTTTTCACTTGCATCATCCTGAGAGTGCCTCATTTGCCTTTCTAATGCAAGCCGTTGTCCCGTTTAAGTTCACATTGTCTTCACCAATGGCATTTTTGCATTGGTTACATATATATCTATATATCTGTAGATATAGATATCTACATAGATATATTGCATTTAACTATCAATTTCTCGAATTGATGCCTCCTTAAATTTTGCACCTCTGGCGAGTGCCTCTACTCACCCTAGTCCCTCCCAGCCCCGTACAAAATCTCGGTAATAAACGAGTTAGAGAGACGGTGGTTTTTATTTCTCGAGTGGATAAACTTTACGTGTACATATTTTAAAACCCAAACTAAAAGCGCAGCTGCCCGCGATCCTTGAGCCTCAGAGCAGAGGCCCGCACTCTGTGAGGCCGAGGGGGTGCGTGGCAACACCGGCTGTCTGAGAGGTTCGGGCAAACCGCCTCAGGGCCTCACCATGAAGCGCAAGTTAGCCCCTCGGGGGATGACGTTGCCACGGAGCTCATTGTGGAGGTTCACGTACTCATTGATGAAGTTTACGTCCTCTTCGTGCGGCAGCAGATTCGCGCTCAGGCCTGCAGCCAGCAGCAGTAGCCAGAGCTCGCAGAGCCGCAGCTTCACATCGCCCCCTGGCGTCGTAGGTCGCGAATGGACGACCCAGGCCAGTGCGAAGGAACTGAGAGCCTCCATGGTCCACCGGCCGCGGACAGGCCAGTGCACACGCGCCGGCGCCCGGTGACCGGCAGATCCACCAGGTGGTGCAACTAGGTCTGGCCCCGCCCCGCCCCGCCCCGCCTGGACAGGAGGGGAAAGCGTGAGAGGAAGCCTGGCTTGTGTCCTGGGGAAAGGTGATCAAACCTGTTGACCCGTGGACTTAAGGGAGGCCTGAGTCAAATGAATACAGGCTCTTCACTAAACTGATTAATGTAGTTGGATATTATCAGTTGATTTCTGATACCAAATGATGTGTCATTATTTATTCATAAGCCCTCTTTATAGTAAATGCCAATTGCTGAGTAATTAACATGTCTGAGGAACCCTCTAATTATGCAAGGATAGATGATCATTCTTCTGTGATATTGTTGAATATAAGTATTTTTTCATCCTTACCTGTTGAGTTGGGAATTTAATGCAGGACGCGTCCTTTATTTGCATCATGGACTGAAAAATATCATCTTTCACTCAGTGTTTTAATGATTCTTTGTGGGAGATCACAAAATAAATGGAAGATTGGAAAGCTCAACATTAAGGATTAAACTAGGGATCGTCATATTCTCATAAGCTTGACATATTTATATATTTTCTCTCATCAGTGCTTTATAGACAGCCTGGAATATCAATAGTAATCTTCTCTGACAAATTGTCCAGTGCACATTAGGTAAGAGCTTATTTTTTGTTTCCATTTCTTCTTTCAGACAAAACTGACTAGTGTTCTAGCAGATGTTAGCCTGTGCTTTTTGCCTCCAAACATTTTGCCTTCAGAAACTTGAAGAGTATACATTCTAGGCACAAAATAAAAGCACGTATTTGTTTGGGGGGGATCCCATTTGTATGTAATATATTGTGATTGTTAGAATTAAGGAGATATTCAAAATCATTGACACAAGGATAGAAGTTTGCGACAAAGAAAGCATTGTCAACTGCTTGGCCACAACGTCTAAATAAAAGGAAATGTGCTTTTAAAAATTATCTATGGTGTACACAATTGAAAGCAATATACCTCATAAGATGGTTTCATTCAAGCTTTCAGTTACTTCGCAAATACTTATTACTAGGCAGTGTATTACAGGGTTGAGAAAGACCAGTGGATGAGACGCAGACCCTGCTCCAAGTAGCTTACAGTTTAGAGAACTAGAAAATCGGTAACTTTTATACCATGTGAAAAATAAAAAGCCTTTCTGGAAAATGTGACATCAAGAAAGCAAGTAACACAGGTAGGTGAAAGAATGCATTCTAAATAAAGGAAAAACCATGTAATTCTTTTTTCTAGGAGAGTGGAAAAGGGTAAGAGTACTTCACTATGACCAGATCCTGCTTTAGGGGTGGAGACGGCAAGTGCTGAAAGACGGAATTCCTTTATTTTGTTGACACTGTTCTTAGATCATGAAATTTGCTTTAGTAAAGAATGACATAAACAGAATAATGCAATCTTAGATTACAAAGAAATTTTAGACACTTTTACTAGTCTCATATAGTAGACATATTCTCTGACATGTCATTATATCCTCTGCTTAAAAAATTATGCTGGCAATGAAGTCACCATCCCTCAGGCAGGCCATTTCAATGTTAGACACCTCACTCAACAAGTATTTCTTTAGGACCCCCTTTGCGTCAGAGCTACAAATGCTGAACAAACTAGGTATTTCTATCCACATGAGGCCTTTAGTTAAAGGTGTTCCGGACCAATCATCAAGGGGTTATAATGCAAAGTAGTAAATGCTAAATTTATTTCAAAAACTCTTGCTATGTGTCAGGTGCTATTTTATTTTATTATTGTAAAATATACATAATGAAATTTACCATTTAAACCATATTTAGTGTAAAATTCAATGGCAGTTACATTCACAGTGCTGTATAATCATCACCACTATCCTGTGCTGTTTTAAATGCTTGGAAAATATCAACTCATTTAAAAAACCAAAACCTTAAGAAACAGATAATATTATGTCCATTTTACAGATGGAAAAAACTGAGAAAAAAGTGGGAATGTTAATGGGGGAGACCTGAGTCAGAGACTCCCCATCCACCTCGGTTCTTGTCTCACTCGCAAGAGACGAATTCAAATGAAAGACAAACTCATCTAGTGGAAATGAGACAGCAAGTTTCTTTATGAAACACATACGAGCACAAAGCTGCAAGCAGGCACCCAGCCAATCTGAATGCCCCGCATAAAGAGGGGATAAAGTCATTAGTAAGTTTGTTCTATACATGTGAGCTGAGGCTATAAATGGGCACTTAGCTATGTTATATACTTTAACTCAATTTCTGGGTTCCCCCTCCTTCACTTGTAAACCTTGGGAATAATGTATAGCTATAGAGGCTTTCTTTCTCAGCTAGTAAGGGCTCTTTGTATTAGTGAAATTAGTGAAATTGCTACAGAGCTCCCTTCCCCAGCAAAGAGTCTCCAGGAGTCTCCCTTCCTCCTGCGTTAACCCCACTTCCCATGGCAGTCTCACTGGAACAGGCGCAGGGCTGCTGAGTCAGTGGGTGAGACATGTCTCCCTCCTCCCTGCCTTAGTTTACCACCTATCCTACCAACAGGAAGATGGACTTTATTAAAATATAATGTGCTATTCGTACACACTTAAGAAAAATTTAAAATTCCTAAGAAAATGTACAGCACCATTAGAAAAATAAGTGAAGGAGGTGAACAGGGACAAAAAAAGACAAAATATGTGGTGAAAGGTAGTCTCAGGAGCTACCCAACAGTTTGCCTCTATCCCAAAGTCAAAACCATAAAATCAAATATAAATTTGGGAATATTTACATGAAATATTGGCCCCTAAATTTTCATTATTCTAATATTTTTGAGCTCAATATTTATTCAGTAAGGTAATCTATATGCAGCAATTCCTAGAAATCTTCCCTAAAAAGACAGTATTCTCCCAGACTATCTTAATGACTCCTAAAAATACATTTGTAAATCTGATTTCAGTTTATGAAAATGTGTTTAAGTCTACTAGTAGTTCAAGAAATAAAAAGTAATAGCATTTACCTCACAGAATTATTGAGAGGATTATGTAAATTATTATACGTGAAGCACTGAGTGCTTGGCACATAAAAACATTACTTACTATTAGGCATTTTTAAATTAATAGTGTTAATAAATTCTCCCTCATTTTCACTTATATTGACAAGAACTAAAATAAATTTTTAACACTTAGCATTTTGCTGGACATATTATGCATTCTCAATACATACTTCCTGAATTATTCTTATGACAATCAGGGGTCTCACTAGCTTCAAGGAGCAAACCCAGTTGTGTGCAACTCCACCTGAGTTCCTTGTGTTTTTGACTGGGGAACACACCTTCCTGAGGGGAAATGGGACTTCCAGTGGGAGTGATGATTATGGTTTTTATTTGTTTCCTTTGCTGCAATGTGTCAGTCCTGGTAGATTTATGCAGATTATATTACGTAGTTTTAATTAAGCCAACCATCACAAAATAATCGTGCCTTGCAAAAATAGTTGAAAAGACATTGCAGATTGCAGTTGTATAGATGCAAGTACAAGCAAACAATATCAATCATTTGGTTATCATTTTCCTGGCATAAACATTTATTTCATACTTATTTTTAAATTCATTTTATGTCATCTTTTTAGGTTTAATTTTTGCATATCTTGCTCTATTATAAAAATATACACAATATATGTAATTAATTAATTATGCACACACACACACACACACACTTTTGGTTCAAAGTTAGGGTTACCAACTTCCTGGTTTGTTTAGGGAATTCTTGGGTTTATTGTGTTTTCCTATGGTTTGGGAAACTTCTCAGTCCTAGATAAATCAGCAAATCAGGACTGTAGGTCATTCTGCAATATTTTTTTAACTGATAGGGGTGCATAAAAAATTACAGGGAAAATATGTATTAGAGAGAGAAGAAAGAAAAATATCTATGTGAGAGAGAAACATCTATGTGAGATACAAACATTGATTGGTTGCCTCCTGTAGGTGCCTGGACCGAGGTTCAAAGCCACAACCTAGGTATTTGTCCGGACTGGGAATCAACTGCAACCTTTTGGTGTGTGGGACAGTGCTCCAACAAACTGGGCCACCTGGCCAGAGCTACAAGGACTATATTAAACCATCTTGTCACCATCCTTCCTAAGTGTTAAGAATGGGATGAATTAGGCCCAGCTAAGACTGACAAGTCTGATCACTTAATCTCCAAGCAATTAGGTAATTTCTGGGAATTTCAAACATAATCTAGTAGGACAAAAGGATCTCTAGAAAATCGCACTGTCTAAACCCTGAGTTAACTGCCTTCCTTTATTTGAAGAGGCCAAGCCCAGAGCAGTTTGTCTAATAAATCCAATGTGCGTGAAATGGGAAGGTTACTTACAGTGACTATTAAGAATAAGATCTCTTCAGAATAAAAGAATTCCAAGTGATACCAGGCCTCCCAAGATATCCTGTCAACCTGTCAAGGGTTCGTCGTTATGATCACAAGAAGTAGGAAAGATATCTCCTTGGTCCAAATTTTTCTCTTTTTGCCAATGAAGGGGAACTCCACTAGTAAGGCAGAGGCCCCCCACCTGCCCAGCCTCTGCTCACAGCTTAAGCATAATAAGTAGATCTCTCTGCAAATAGACATCCCATTTTCTGAGAACTGTCGCTTCTAGCACATTCTTGTAGCAGGGTCAGTTTAATACTCTGACAAATATTTCTTCAAAATCAGAGAATATAGTTCTGTAAAAAATCAGTTTTCGTGTGGTCTGTAGAATTTCAATTAATCTGATAAAAGGAACTTATACGTGCTTCCATCAACCAGGAGACTAAAAAGGTAAGGGAGTAATTATACAGAAAAATCAGAGGATATCTTAATTATTAATGAAAAAGTTTAATTAAAAGTCTGTGAAGACAATACAAGATAGAAAAGTATATTCCATATATGTCAATTTACTTATAGCTAAAATCACTTGGCTTCATTTTTAATAAAACATCAATCAACCAGCAGTGTGGAAATTCCTAGGTATTTGACAATGTATATAAAATAACTCTCAGTTAAAAATACATTTAAAATGACTTTTAATATTTATAGCTGAGGGAAGTTGGTCGTTGTAATTTAGAAGGAAAAGATCTAGTGAATTTAGTCCAGAGGGGTCAACAGTTCAACATAAAAGATTTTTAAACTGCATTAATGGAATAATCTGGTGGGTTTATTTATTTATTTTTTGTCTTCAGACAAAATGCCAGAATTGAGCAGTTCTTTGGTTTGTAAAGATGTGGTTAACTCTACATGTTCTACAGATAATTTGGTATAGGGTTTTAAAAGGTGTACTATCTGCATTTGTTATCTTTTTTTAAAAGCATTTTATTTATTTTATTTTTAGAGAGAGGGGAAAGGAGGGAGAAAGTGAGGGACAGAAACATCAATGTGTGGTTGCCTCTGGCATGCCCCCAGCAGGCCGGCACTCAATCCACTGAGCCATACCAGCCAGGGCTGCATTGGTTATCTCATACAGGACCTATTTTTAAAAAATCTCTTAAAAGAATGATTTTAATTTCCAGAACATACATACTTTTACCTATCAGTTTTAAAATGTAATTGATTTTCCTTTTTGTATATTCTGTTCTCATCGATTTCCACAAATATTGATATCACAATAATATGACATGTTTTCTGATACTTAATAATACTTTGTTTCTGAAAATATCGATGGTATTCTTAAAGGAAACCACTGGCATATAAGAAAAATTTCTAACATCTGCAATGTTTAGTTCTGTAGGTCTATTGTAACTAAAAGGACTATTTAAAACATTACCGAATGGGACTCTTGATGCATATAAAAGTGTAATTTCAAATGAATGACCTAAAAGATTTTTTAACTGCTATCCTTCTTCTGCACTGCAATACACATTTTGAATTATAACCAGCCGTCAAATTAAGATAACAGACAAGAGTGTAGAAGTTTTAGTAATTAAACTGATGAGACTGACATTTAGCCATAAACTATTTCTTTATTGTCATTTCTAAGAAGTTTTTTTGGACATAAATTACAATGAAAACATTCCTAGAAGAACACAAATGAGGCACAATAGATTACACGCTGTCCTCTGAAGTACTTTCCCCGGAGGATTCCAGTTCGGATATTCTGTCAATAAAATACAACAGTTAAGAGCTCAATTTTGTTTCAAGGGAACAAAGTATTTAAATCAATACTCAGATATTTTGATACATACTCTGAATTATTTCATCACGTTCTTTATTTCCTAAAATAGAAAAAAATATAAAATTAAAAGCATTTATTTGCTTTTCTGGCTTTTAGAATAAGATAATCAATTCTGGGGGAAAAATTTGGCTTTTTAAGTTAAGAAAGAGAACGCTTCCCCCCCAAATTCCATTGTACTTAAAAATCTGTATGATGCTCCCTGCCAGCAATGTCGTGTCCACAATATTTCTAGAATGCCTCTCGTGTTGAAGGCATGAAAGTCAAACGCAGACAAAACTGTGTAACCTTACCTTTGTCACTCTGATTTGCCCATTTCAAATCCCTGCAAAAGGTAATCCTTCATGTTGAATTTTGGGTGCCCAGGGCCTTCCATCAAACATTTTACTCATTTCTGTAGTGGCCCTTGCTCCAAATATTGCTCTACATCTTTTCCTCATCAAATAGTTCCCCTTTTTACCATTCTATCAGTAATCTGCAATCTGTTAGGGATTCATTTATTTTATTTTATTTTATCTTTAAAATTTATTTATTCATTTTTTTGAGTACCTATTGTGTATTTAGCATGATTCCAGCCTTTGGATATGGATGTAATGGTTATCAGGAGAAATAAAGTCTTTCTCCTTATAGAAAAATAAAGAAGAAAATTCATCACCAATTTAAAAATTGACTAAATATATAAAAATGAATAAAATGATCATTTCAGAGCATGATTAGTACTATGAAAAAAATAAGCTCGGCCAGCCCTGGCTGGTGTGGCCCAGTTGGTTGGAACGTTGTCCTGTAACCAAAGCGTTGCAGGTTTGATTCCTGGTCAGGGCACATAAAATCCTGGGTCTGGCACATGTGAGAGGCAGCTGATTGATGCTTCTCTGTCCAATCAGTGTTTCTCTCTGTTGCTTCACCTCTCTCTAAAAAGTAAGGAAAAATTGTCCTTGGTAATGGATTAAAAATAATAAAGGAAGAAATTGGGCCAAAAGATAGAAAATAATGAGGAACTTAACTGAAATAATAGCTAACATTTATTAAGAACTTACTTTATTTTGGGCTCAAATCACTGTGTGTGATTTATCATACTCAAATGCTCTTAATCGTCTCTTGAGTTAAGCCATCTTACTCCAAGGCCTATACGTTTATCCATTAAGGTATATATCCTGTCTCTCAAAAAGGAAGTCAACAAAACTAAAATCTGCCATTCATAGAAACTGAGCAGCAACAAAAGCGAGCGAGAAAGAGAGAAACCACCAATCAAAAATCATAGGATTTATGTAATTGTAACAAATAGAGCAGAGTTAAAAATATGAGAGGTTTTCATTAAAACTTGTATAAAACAGAAATTTGCTAATTTTGTCACCAAACCTTAATACAATAAGTTTACTTGTTATTTATTTTTTATTCTCACCCTAGGACATTTTCTTTTTATTGCTTTTAGAGAGAAGGAGAGAGGTGAAGGGAGAGAAAAAGAGAGGGGGGTGGAGAGAAACGTTAATTGGTTGCCATTCATATGCACCCTGACTGGGGACCAAACACACAACCCAGGCAGGTGCCCTGACTTGGAATCAAACCTTTGACCCTCTGATTTGTGGGATAATGCCCAACTAACAGAGCCACGCTGGCCAGGATCAATAAATTTATTTTTTAAATCGCTTTAAGGTAATGTGAAATTAGAGGTACCATACTTCTTTAATTAAGGTATATCATGGATATAGAAATATACATATCTCGTGGAAAGTCTGATGAATTATCACAAAGTGAACACACCTACATAACATTTTGGTACCCCCTTGTAATTACTAACTCTTATTCCCTCTAAAGGTAAGGTCAGGATAAGGAGCTATCCTGACTCCACGTGTAGATTTGTTTTGCCTGATTTGAACCTTATGTAAAGGAAATCATTTAATATGCTTTTATTTGGTGTCTTTCTTGCTTTGTGGCATCACAACTTGGTTTTTAACAATTTCTAAATCATCTATCCCCTTCATCCATTTCACTTTATCCTCAATCAAAGGATCTATACACTTATCCTTAAAAAGTATCTGTTTTGAGAACCCAAAGGCTGATGATAGAAGAGAAACATTTGTTTTAAATCACAATTAATTTGGACATCGATTAATATATTACTTCTGAGTGAGTCACTATTTTAATAATAATTAATAAGAGGAGGAGAATGGAGGCAAATACTAATGAATATTTCAACTGATAGTTGTCTGAATAGCAGCAAGTACATCCCCGGCAGCAGCACACTTGACCGAGCTTCTTTCTGTCCTTTAGCCTGAGACAGAACGTGCAGTGAAGGAGGGAGGGACCATCCGAGTTTAAGTATAATTTATGACAAGTGACTTACATCACCCTATAGCAGCAATCAAATCCTGTACACAACTTCTTTTTAAACTTGAGGAGAGCTAAATTTTTGCTTTCTAAATAGAATGTTACCAGTACTTTTTCCCCTTTTTGCTTACGGCAGAGCTGGTTTTCGCAGGTTTCTCCTCCACACATAGAGCAGGATACTCCTGTTTTATAAGGGAGTGTCTTTATATAATTTCCTCTGTAAAAACAAAGAAACATTGAGTAGCCAAATGGCTATTTATTTCTCTAATTTTGTTCATTCATTTATGTAAGTTTTTTGGTTGCTCATTAAATGATGAATTTTGAAAGAAAAATAACTTTTGTCTCAATTTTATGCTTATATCTTTTGTAAAAAGAAACTTTAAAACTGTTCTTTACTGCATATTCATAAAAGAAAGTTATATTCTTTCAAAAATATTTCTTTATTAATTTTTAAAAATTTATTTTTATTGTTTTTCACATACAGTTATCTCCATCTTCCCCCATCTCCTACCCCCTGGCCCATCTACCCCCTTCTCCCACCCTCAGTCCCACCCCCCATTGGCTTCGTACATGGGTCCTTTACACATGTTTCTTGCTGCTTTTAAGATTCTCTTTTTATCTTTAACTTTGGCATTTTAATTATGATGTGTCTTGGTGTGGGCCTCTTCAGGTTCATCTTGTTTGGGAGACTATGTGCTTCCTTGACTTATATGTCTATTTCCTTCACTAGGTTAGGGATGTTTTCCCTCATT
>VMDR010036126.1:0-10572 GCA_007922815.1 Macrotus californicus | reverse complement strand
AACCTTGTAATTAAAAGACAAGCAGTAGGTTAATCTCAATATAATTATTCCATGCCTTCATTTGGGAAGGAAAATAAAAGGATAAAGTTTGGACACAATATTAACCATTTCATGAAGCCCTATATAATTCTACATGGGCTTGCTAAGATTCTGAAAGTTGTTTTTCCAATAAAAGTCTGGCTCTATAATGTTCACTAAAATCCCTTATGTTTTAAAGTCATCACAGATAGTATAAACTTTAAATAACTAAATTTTTTTCCATTAAAAATTTAACCACAGAGAAAAACATAGAAAAATGCCCCAGGAACAAAGATAATGTCCAATAGTTCAGAGACTAAGTACTTATCCGTTTTTTTTTTTCTTTCTCTTCCTTCTCCCTACAAACTCCTAATAATTTCAAGGCCCATCAGTGTCTCCACAAAGCAGTATTATCCTATTTTTCTATGCATTAAATAATTTCTTTAAAAAGAATAACAAAAAAGAAAGGTTTAACAAGAAAAAGTGTATCAACTGACTTAACTTTGGAAACTACATTTAATTTATCCATTTTTTTCTTCCCCAGAACCACACAAAATAAGTGAGTTGACTGAACCAACCAACTACAGTTCACAATACACTTGAAATGAACATTGAAAAGAACCTGTTATGTACTTGGCTCAAGTCCACACAATTAGCAAGTGATAGAACCCAACCCAAAATGACATCACTTTCCCCACTGACAGCTCTTCAACCCTCCTTCATACTTAATAGTAAATAAAAGCAATTCAGTTCACACATGGGAGTGGAAATTTTTTAAATGCCATTTTTTACTTAATGAGATAATATATTTAATTTGAAAACTCCATAACATACCATACTCCAAACTCCATACGGAATAATTATCTCTAATTTTTACTAAAATTCTTACTTTGACCAGTGTCTGATTTTCTTAACTCCCAAACCAAATTATTTTGAGTCTTCAATCGGAAGTAGTGGGCCTTACACAGTAATTTTAGAGAAAGAAAGAAGGTTACATGGATTAGAAAAAGAATGTAAGAATTTGAAGCATGTCCACTGTGTTATATACATTTTTCTCTCTTTTTAACAATTTAATGATTTTTTAAATATTCTTTTTCTAACTTTTTTTTTGCAAAAACAGGAAAAATCTGCTTTTGGTATGAGCAATCATCTTACCATTATCTTAGATTATATTAATTTCCCAATGGACAACTTATCTCAGTTTCTTATATTTCTTATCCTGCACATCCATTCCATTTCCAGGACCAATTCTCATAGCAACATTCTGGACCTTGCCATCATTAGAACTATTCTGGCAGTTTGATTAAAATAAAACATCTTGACCATAATTTTTTACAGCATTCTTTTAATTACTCACACTATATAACTATTCTACAACAACCTTTGACTATTTTCCTTTCTCTGTATTAGCACTCTCCAACTTTTATTTTTCTTCCCTAAACAGCATGGTCCATTACTGGTCCATCACTTTAATCAATCTCTTTGCAATAACCAACAATCCTTTGCCCCATTGTTCTCTAAATACAGCTCCCTGGCAAAACCGCAACCCAGGAACAAATCCAGGATACCTAATCAATACCCACACTGCTCAGTGCTTACTGAAGAAAAATCCTAAAACCATGAATAATTTACATGAAAAAAAACAGAGCGATAGGAAAGCACCACAATTTGCCCAAGGCTGCATGAACTAGCAATGCTAACCTAAGGAATCTGCCTCCAGAATTCATGCTAATCACTTTTATTCTACAGTCTCTCTACTTCAATATCCCACAGGTACCACCAACCAACTTGTCCATAACTGAGCCCATCATTCCCCCCACAAAATTTCCCCTCCTTCATTTTTCTACAAATGGAATAGCACACCCAACCACTCAACTGCTCAAACCAAAAATCTGAGTACCATCTTTGATTCTTTCTTCCACCACTCCTCAGATATCCAAGTTAACACTAATTTTACCTCCTAAATATCACTCAAATTTGACTTCTTTTATTCACTTCTATCACAGGTTTCCACTTCTAATTTATAAAGTAGTGAAATAGCATCTTGCCTTCCTCCAATTCATTCTCACTGTTCCAGAGCTGTCTTTCAAAACACCTGCAGAGGGGGGAAAAAAGGCAAATATGGCAAAACATTAACAATGGGTAAATATGTGAGAAGGGTATGGCCCTGACCAGTGTGGCTCAGTGGGCTGGGCATGGTCCCGCAACACAAAGGTCAATGGTTCCATTCCCAGTCAGGGCACGTGCCTGGGTTGCATGTTCAGTCCCTGGTCAGGGCATTTCTCTCTCACATCAATGTTTCTCTACCCGTCTTTCTCCCTCCCTTCTCCTCTAAAAAAATAAAATAAAATCATTTTTAAAAAGTATGACAGTAGTATAATATAATGTTATTTTAACTTCTCCATAAGTTGAAGTTTTTTTCCAAAAATAAAAGGTTTAACTTAAAAAAAAATGTCCTATAGTCTATTACTCTTGTGAATAAAGACCCTTACATGCTTTGCTTCAGCCCTAACTTACTCTGGCATCATCTCTTCTCCCACACCCTTTACTCTAAAACCCAATGACATTAACTTTTTTCACCTTTTCACCTGATCCTTCTCCCACAAACCACTTCCCCTCTGAAGAAAAGTTTTAGCTAGCTCCAAGTCTGGGTTGAGTACTCCTCTCCTCTGTTCCGACTGAGCCCTTAACTACCCTGTCATAACTTTACCATGCTGCACCGTAATCATTTCCTTTCCTGTCTCCCTCTCATCTTCTTGAAGACAGATACTGAATCTACCTTGTTCACTGCACAATGCCTCGCACAGAGTAAGCACTGATATTTATTTGCCTGTTGTAATGTTTCTATAACTTCTGCAAAGAAAAGTTTTCTGTAATTTCTCCAGAGAACCTATCACCAAGCCTTTAACTAAGGCAGTGCTCAATAATACTTCTATTTCACTTTGATTCCTCATTTACTTCCCCATTCTTACTCAGTAAAATAGCTTTATCATTTCTTTCATTGAAATGTCTCCTCAGTCTTCTCCTTGTAGTCCCTCTACTACGGTTCGGCACCTTATTTCTCCATAGCTCAAGTAATGTTAAGAGTCCACCCTACTGTTAAACCTATCCTGCCAAATCAGTCTTTCTGAATTCCATTTTCAAATAATCTGAGTAATATTCTTTAGCTCTGCTCAAAAACTTTCTATGTTTAACAGTTTTCTACAGCAAACTGTGTTCATCTATTTTCTGCAGAGCCCTACAGGGTTATTTCACGGGGCTTATTCTAGGTCACCTATGCCTACTACAACTCTAACTTGTGGGGTACAATTCCATTTGAACACATGATTTGTGGTTAAAAACAATGACCTACAGAATAAAAAAATCAAACCACTTTGGCTCAAGATTTAAGAACCCATAAATCCCCGACATACTTTCCATTCATATAATTTATTATGTCCCCATAAGAACCTTCTGCTCAATACAAATTAATTTAAGATATCCCTTACTTCGTTCCAACTCTACAATTTTACTCAATCCATTTTTGTTACCTGGAACATATTCCCCATTCCTATTTTAAAAATCCTAATTTCCCTTAAAAATACGAATTTGCTTAAAATATTTCCATCTCTTTTCAAAATTCTAAATATATTTAATATGAGAATCATTAGCAATTCACCAAATCTTTGCCTTGTGATATAGCTTCCTTTAAAATCTTAAATATTCATGGGAATATTTTACAACTAATAAATTATGATAAGCTTCTATCCTGTCTGTAAATAGGGGGGGGGGGGCTTCTTTAAAGGCAAGGACTTCTTTGTTATTTGCCAGAAAACCAAAAACACTGCTTTGAACACAGCTAAGTATTCAATAATTATTTAAGAATTTCTATCCCATAAAGATAGTAATCTGATTAAATAAAGATCTGGGTAAGTCAAACAGCAGGAAGAAAATAAAAAATTAGCTCTAGAAATAGGTTAGAAATAGGTCTATCTCTGGAAAAAAAAGAAAATCAAATTTAATTCTAGTCATTAGTGTACATTTCAAGGGGTCCTCTACGTAAAAACAAGAATACTTTTGAATTATGTCTACTATTGTATTTTACAATTTTTAGAAATCAAGTATGTTTTATCAACTAGATAGTAAATCTCAAGGACAAGCAAAAGAAAATTTATGCTAAAATATTTTACTAATAAGAATGAAAAACAAGCATTACAGTAATAAAAAGGATATCAGCTTTAGCAAAGTCTCTTATCCCACACTGAGGTAATCCTGGTGTGTTCTGCATGTAGAAATCCAAGTAAAACCAATGGGCAAGTTCAATCTGAAAACACACTCGGATAGCATTGTCTCTTTCCTCGCTGGGAATATGCAAAATAAATCGGCTGTCCAAAACAAAAACAAATACAAATTATTTACAAACCATAACAATTTATTATTACCTACATAATAGCTTCATCCCTGATCCACCAGAGAAAAGGGACCAAGAGCACAATGCTGATCATGAAAGCAAAATTAAAATTTGGGGAAATTACTACAGAGAAGGTGAGTCTGGGAAAGAAACAAAAATAAAAGATATCTCAGAATTTTTTTAAGAGGCCATTTACCCTCTGTCCATAAATACAGAGATAAACTTAAGAGCTCACTAACAATGAACTAAAGGCAAATAAGAAAACTTTCACTAGGATTTCCTCCCATGTCTGGTAACATATTCTAAAAACATATGCAAATATATTCATGAAATCAAACAGGAAAGCTGTTAGCTGCTTAACCTTCACATTTAAAATATTTTTTTTAAATATTAAAGAAATCAATAATGTTTCTCATTCATAGACTACAAACTTCCCAAAGAGCCTTATCTGCCGAATCTGAGTTCAAAACGGTACATAACTTTCGTATACACTCACTTTCAAAAATCCTAAATTATCTTTTCCAAGTACATTTGGGGAAGGGGACATATTTACTTTATAGAATATATTATATGTATATAATTTGATTAAAATTATGAACCTTGGCCCTGATCTGCATGGCTCAGTTGGCTGAGCATCATCCTGCAAAGCAAAGGGTTGCTGGTTCAATTCCCAGTCAGGACACATGCCTGGGTTGCAGACAAGTCCCAAGTGTGTGAGAGGCAACAGATCACTGTTTCTCTCACGCATTGATGTTTCTCTCCCTCTCTTTCTTCCTCCCTACCCCTCTCTCTAAAAATAAATAAATCTTTTTTTAAAAAAAAGATAATGAACTTTTTCGTGCACCAAACAAGTCAGAATTTATAAATCTAAGTGATTGTGATTTACATCATTCATTAAGTAACCACAAATTGCTTCTTCCACTGCACACTAGTTTTTATTTTTATTTTTATTTTAGAGAGGGGAAGGGAGGGAGAGAAACCTCAACGTAAGAAACATCAACTAGTTGCCTTCCATATGTGCCCTGCCTAAGGGCCAAACCCACAACCAAGACCTGTGCCCTGACCAGGTAACCAGTGACCTTTCAGTTTGAGGGACAATGTCCAACCAATTGAGCCACACCAGCCAGGGCCCACTGCACAGTATTTTTGATATTCCTATGTTCTAGTGATCTTAGAAAACAGAATGAACTACATAAAAGAAATCTGTTGGTTTTTTAGAGTCTTTTCTTTTTTTAATTAAAAACAGTAGCACCACCCCCCAAAAAAACATTATCACCCAGTTAGAGCACTTATATTATTCACTACTCGTGGTGCTTAAATGTTCTTGGCTAGCTGCAAGTTTCAAATCAAATTTCAAAAAATACTTTTAAATTATGAAAGTAATGTAACATTCTGATAGGGAGAGTAATAAGCAAATGAAAGGACAAGTATGTACAATAATCTACATTTTAATATGAAAAAACTGTGGAAATGGTTCTTAAACTGCACACACACTAAGAACAAAATGTATAATATGCAATCCTGATGGCATTATCTAAGATATAAAATCTGAACTCTTCTACATGGCATATAAGATCTGGTCACTGCTCTCCTGCACAACCTTTTGTATCACTCTAAGATAATACACTCTCTCAGACTCCCACTCCATTACAGCAATTATCTGATTTTTACCCTTGTTCACAAACCCCTCCAAATTAGTACACTAGGGTAATGTACGACACTATTGCGTGTTTTTGTTCCCATAATCTAGCAAATTGTCTGACATATATTGATGGTGACATACCAATAGCTATAATTTATCTTTTAAATGTTTACATAGGTTCCTATTCCTGATAATATGGAGCAAGCACACTCCACTTTGTCCCTCATAAAACACAGCTAAAAAAACCTAGACAAAATGCATAGAGCAGCTATTTGAGAACTGTGAAAAGTAAATATTAACAGGAAGATTAGAGAAAAGTGCCAATAGTCAACGTGAATTTACCATTTTCCACCCTCTAGTATCCCCTGGCTTGATTGGGGGGGGGGGGGGTTGGAGGGCACCAGTAGGTGACAGAGAACTCCAGAAGCCATCTAGTTCTGCCTCAAGGATTAAGAAAGGAGTCCAAAAGGGTGTCCTAACGCTTGGAGACAGTAGGGGAAATTCCCCCCCTTTTTTCCTCCATTCTCTTATGTTCCAGCCCCTAGAGCAATGTAATCATGGTCACAAAGGTGACAGCAAAAGGGGCTGTAACAGGGACCCAGAGTCTAAAACTGAGGGACAGGAACCTTCATCTCAGATCACAAGAGCTGCATGGCCCCAAGAAAGGAGGTCCAACCTCCCCTGCTTTTCTTCTTTTATCCTCCAGTCACTTGGTCCCAGACATTGGGAGAGACACATCAAGTGTGTGGCAGAGTGTCTTTTTTGCCATAGGACTGAATAGGGGAGATCCAAGGAATTGATTAGTACCAGGGAAATAGCAGAGGAGAAAGAATTAAAGAAAATGGCCCCATGAGATTGTTTATGAACCCGACTTTAAGCCCAAGATGCCTAAGATAGACCACTGCCCAAGTCTCAGATGGGCCACTAGGTGGTGCACACATATACGGGAAAAACAGCACTGCAAAAACTAGCTTTGTTTTATCTGATTTTATTTAAATTACTTACCTCCATGTTAAAAAAAAACAAAAACAAAAACCTGTGTGCTATTTCTTATTTTTCATTTTATTTTTTCATTTTCTATTTCCATCGTGGAAGTAACTATTTCCACTCACATTCAACACACACTTCTCATCTCTCCATCTTCCCAATAAAATTATATGATAGTTTTGTGAGTTTGTCAACTTCAGCACAATTGACATTTTGAAGCAGATATTTTTATGTTGAAAGGAGCTGTCCTCTGTACTACAGGATGTTCAGTGGCATCCGCAGCCTCTACCTATTAGCTATCAACAGCATTCCCCACCAACCTTGTTTATGAACCCGACTTTAAGCCCAAGATGCACCAAGCTGTAACAACCAAAAACGTCTCCAGATATTACAGACAGCAAAAACCACTCCCAGTCGATAACCACAGTGTTAGATTGGCATTCAGCCCTCACATTACTATGACTGTAAATGCGATTCACAACTAAGCCATGTGGTAAGCTCTGCCTATTTTTCCTTTACACAATCCTTTGTTCTCCCCACAATTAATAAAGGTCTTGTGATTCCCTTTGCATTGTTTTCTCTGTATTTGTCACTAATTCAGCCTTCCACTAGTGGCTAAATTTTTTTCTCAAGATATAAATTCAGATGGATCAGTTTCATTTTGAAGACTATCCTTGTGCCTTCTGATTTGTACCAATCTCAACTGGTGGTCATTTACACCTGAAACACATCTGTTATCTTATGCTGTCCTTTCACTAGCATCCCGTGGTTCCCACACCTCTATCCTGTATTAAATTTCATGTTTCTTGTAACATGTTGAGATGTTGTACATCTGAAAATATCTCTACTTTATGCTCACACTTGGTAAATTGGCTGGGTAAAGAATACTAAGTTGAAGATTACTTTCCCTCAGAATTCTGAAGACAGTGCTCTCTCCTGTCAGCCTCCAATTCTGATGTTAAAAAGACTGAAGCCACTGCAATTCCTAATCCTTTGTATGACCTGATTTTTCGGTCTACATCAGGGGTGTCCAACCTGTGGCCCAGGATGGCTATGAATGTAGCCCAACATAAAATCATAAATTTACTTAAAACATTACTTAGTTTTACTACTAAGTTGTATACTAAGTTTTATTACTTAGATATGTACATTTTCTATATTAGTGACCACAAACTTGGGATCTGATCAATGATTTTAAAAGATTATCGAAAGGGCCAATGCATAATTAGGGTTATTATGTGAGGATTTTTTTGCTTATCTGTGGTGGCCGATATCACGAAAATTATGTATGGACCTTTTTTTGTTCATCTACAGTTTTCATTAGTGTTTGTGTATTTAATGTGTGGCCTAGAGACACCAAAAGGTTGGGCACCCATGGTATAGAGTTCTTGGTTCTTCCTTCTGTCCCCAGTGTTCTAAAATCTCTCAGTATCTATTTTTACCCACTGCACCAGCCATTCAATGGTTTACCTATTTGGAAACTCCTTCAATGCTGAGGGACCTCATGGACTGACCCTCTTATGATTCTTTTATCTTTCTATGATTTCAAGCTGCCCCCTCCCTGGCTTTCTGGGAAATACTCTATCTTACAAGCCATCTATTGAGGTTTGTGTTCCTGCTTCTTATATTTTTAATTTCCAAATGCTTTTTGATTATTTAAATAGATTACCTTGTTATTTCATGGTTGTAAAAAATCTCTAAGACAAAAAAATTTTTTTAAGTTCTCTTCCACCTGCATAGTTTGAGACTCTTCCCAGTAGCTTTTTTTTCCTATTAGTTTTAAGCTTCACCTTTCATGTTAAGAGGCCTACATCAGATGTTCATAGTCAAGTGCAAAAGACCACACAACACTTTTTAGGAGGGCTGTCAAACTATGAGGCACCATTTAAGGTGACCAGGCTTAGCCATTTCATTGAGGAACCTTGAATGGCAGTCACTATCTTTAGGCCTTTCCTCATGGGGCTAGTCAGATGCCTGGAGAAGAACCTTCTAATATGCTACCTGAAGAGTAAAGTCCGGGCAGTCATATTCTGGAAGCTGAGCTGGGAAAAGGGGCCAAGGGTTTTTGGTATGTATACAGGATATATAAATTCACGTCTGCTATTTTCCAGTGTTCCCTTATTCTGGAGTACACTGACACTACAGTAGTCCCTCATTCTGGTCTATCATGTCTGCTAAGTTACATACCACTTTCCCTTCTGCTTTATAGTTTCCAAATGTTGTTGCTCATCTCTTCACCCATTCCTCCTTTCCTTGTGGGCTTACGCATTTAAAAAACAAAACAAAAAACTTTACTCTTTTAGTCTGTGTTCAGAAATTCCTACTTCAATAAACTTCTAGAAAGTCCTAAACCCAACCTAAAATGTAGTAAGAAAAAGCCTAAGACAAAGAGAAATCCAATCCCAATCCAGAAAAGCGCCAAGTGAAGAAAGGTAAACTGGAGGATGACAATAAGAAATAGGACTAAAGTCGGGGAGTGGGGGAAGGGGGGGGTTGGACCATAAGGTCTATTTATGTAACAGAATAATGTCTACATCTTTCACCCCTTTGACAGAAGTTTCTCCTACAAAAGAATGGGAGAAGGAGGGGCTAAAACACAGACTCTTTTCTAACTTTAACAGATAGGTTTGGGTACTGGCACCTCATAGCAAAACTACCACACAATGGCTCTCAAGAGTCCTCCAGTATAAAAGGCAGCTTACCATCTACTCACATTACAGAAGCCTATATCCGTAAGGCCCTCTACTGCCTCATCTTAAGTACAAAAAGGCAACCAAGAATCACTCAACATCTTAGCAAACCTGGGGTGTGATGAAGAAAAAATTAAATTTAAAAACTAGCCCTGAAGAAAAGACAGTGTCAAGGCTATCTCCTAGAACCTTGGTACTTACAGTGTGGACCCTGGACCAGGTGGCAGCATGAGTGTGAGAAGAGAAACACATTTTAGTCATCAAAATACTGAGAAGGTTTACTTCCTAATGACCCCCTCAAAGGAAATTATTTTAGAATGTGCACCAGCAAAACAAAAATGAAAACCAAGAAAGCATAAACATGAGATTCAAGAGAAAACAGACAACCTGGGAGAGCTGTGACAGGTAATGCTAACACACCAGTTGTTTGGCAAGTCCAGAGACTGGACTAAGAGAGTGGAGGTCTTCATGTGGGTACTCTCAAGGAAAAAAGCATTCTGTAGAACAGATGGTATGACTGAGGGTGTGACTGAGGATATAATAAAGGAAGAGATTGGGGAAGGGAGAAAGACAATTAAAAATTGGATATTTACAAGACTGTCTAACCACTATGATGGACATCTAACACTACTACAGAATAATAATGAATGTAAACTATAATTGAAAAAAAAATTTTAAAAACAAAGTAAACTTTTAAAAAACTTTGGATGTATTGGAGAAGAGGGCTAGATATACAAAAGAATTATGGTCCAAATGTGAAACAAAACACCAAAATTAGAACAGAAAGACAATGCAAGAAAGAAAGGATTTCAAGAATACCTAGAAGAAATCAAGGAATAATCTTT
>VMDR010036125.1:0-10571 GCA_007922815.1 Macrotus californicus | reverse complement strand
CTCCTTCTTTCTCTCTGCTGCGTAGAATTCCATTGTGTAAATGTACCATAGTTTTTTGATCCACTCATTGACTGATGGGCACCTAGGTTGCTTCCAGCATTTGGCTATTGTAAATTGTGCTGCTATGAACATTGGGGTGCATAGGTTCTTCTGGACTGGAGTTTCAGGGCTCTTAGGGTATAATCCCAGCAGTGGAATTGCTGGGTCAAAAGGCAGTTCCATCTTTAGTTTTCTGAGGAAATTCCATACTGTCTTCCACAGTGTCAGCCACTAGCTTCTTAAAGAAGTGACTTTAAATTATTTCCTTCCTTTGAAGATAATTTGATATTTTACTACAGATTAGTTCTTAATTCTGAAAAACATTTAAATCTTGCTCAATCATTCTTCTACTGTATTCCATTACAGAGCTCCAAAAATGTCAATAGCCAAGGCACTTGGAGCTTTACACCAGGGAATTAATGATTAACCTGCACATCTCATGATAATGCATAGAAAGGAGCACAATGTCAAAATCAACACATGTCAATATTTCAATCGGAAATCCTGTTAACACTACTTTCCCTGAAAATCATTTCAAGCAGATAAAGTGGGATACTTTAAAAAAATCTCTCTTCAAAGCTGTTTAGAAATAGAACTCACTTTGAGGAGTCATCACAGACTGCATTCACTCTGTTGAACGTGAATAAAGTCTTTGGTTTAAGCTTTTGCTAACTTTGTAACTTTGGCCCGTGAACCAAGTCCCAGGGAAAACAGTTTCAGCAGCTTTTTGCACAGGAGGAAGGAGAAGCACATACATCCTATCCGTGCTGGGGCTGAGCGTTAACACTGAGACTTCACTGCAGCCAGGGGAGATGGAGACATCGGCGCACTGAGTCCCCCACACCTGGAAGAAGTGTTGCTGTTTTCTGTGCCACTGAGAAAGAAAAGCACTGCCAATTAAAAATGACACACCATTGATTTTAGGGCATGCTCCAATTTGGGAGATGTTAAAATGTGAAAAACAGTGCATCTTAGAACTAATAAACTGTGGAATTTAAACAGTGCTGGGGATTTACTCTGAATTTCGTGTGATAATAATAAGCCCTAGAGTAGACAAAATGGTAGCCTTGAATTTGATCATCCTTTGAACAGTCTCCTCTGTCTTCCCCAAGATTCACAGCAAGACAGGTTTGGGAACAACCCAAATGCAAGCCAAGTACTCCCCATGGTACTTTCCTATGGAGTCTCTTAGACTGAATTGCCAGATAACATACAGGAAGCCTGGTTAAATTTGAAGTTCAGATAAACAATGAATATTTTTTTAGTATAAGTATGTCCTCAATACTACATGACAAATGCTAAAAACAATATTAACTGAGCATCTTGTATTTTTATTTGCCAGTCTGGCAACCATGCTCCCAGGGTAACTTTGACTGCATTTGACTTTGCCACATGCTTTCACCCTAGGACCTTAACCTTTACCATAATGCCTTATTCACTCCTTACCACCACCCAGAGAGTTAAGGGTTATTGCAGGTCATTTTAGAGCTATAGGAGCTGAAGTTCCTCCCAGATGCAGATTAGTCAGTTTGGGTCTGAATTCTGATCATAGATTTTCACCCTTTTTGCAGAGTAGAAAGTTCCAAGAGATAGAGATCAGTGGGGAATCATGAAGATGGCAAAGGCACTTTCACTCCTGGAAACAACCTCTGTGGGTGGGTCATTTGTTGTCATGGAAACAGTATAGCCATCATCATCAACATCATAGCAAACACTAAGAAACAGGTACTATGCGTCGCGCATGTCACAACTCACCATTTCTTTTACTACCTCCTTTTTACAGGGAATTTATGGAGCTTGCCCTTTCCTTGTTAAAGTCTAGGCCTAACCTCATCTTCTTAGAGAGCCCTTGCTGGGTGCTCCTTGGATAACCATCACTCTTTATTCTAATACTCTGTTTCTTTGTGAAACTAACTTGACTCTCAAAAGCCTTTTCAAACTAGGTTAGCCCCTCCTAGCACCTTTCCCTTTGCTAATGCCCCATCACTCGTAATAACTATTTGGTGTCTACCCTCCTTATCTGGGTGCCCCATGAGGACAGTTAAGGGGTCTGTCTGGTTCAGTACTTTAGGGCAGGGCCCCCCTAGCACTGCAGGGACAGAATAAATATTGGTGTATTAATAAGTAGTCCCTGTCTTTCCCTCTGGACAGCTGACCATACTCTAGAAGATTCATCGGGAGTGAAACCCCTTCATTAAAGCTTGCCCTAGGCCAGTAGTGTCTTTTCAATAAGCCATTGTGTTTAAGGTAGGCCTGGGCAATGGCTTGCAGCCACCAGGTTCTTCAGTTGCCTCAGGAAACAGAATTTACTCCACCCCACAGCATGTTTAATTTCCTAGTCGCCTATCACCTGGGCGGCTCTTCCAAGACACAAGACTTGTCTACCAGGACCTTTCCCAGGGTCCCTACCCCTGCAGAGACTGAAATTCCATTCAAAGTCTCCTGAACTAGATCAGTAGCCTGGTGTTGCTGAGACAGCCTTGAGGCCCAGACACCCCTTTGACAGGGAGTGTATAGAAGAGCAGTGAGAAGCAGAGTTTGCGAAGGACGGCCTCTGTTCTGTCGGAAAGGTCTCAGGCAATGGGCTAAAAGACGGATGCATTCTTCCTTTATGTGCATGGGCTTCATCTGCACGCACACAGGTTTTTTTTCCCCAATGTGCTGCTTCTCAACAGGTAAGTACATCTTAGAATTGCTTAGGAAATTTGAAAACAGTCCCCAAACATGGGCTGCCTCAGTCCAAGTAAATCAGAGCAGTTTTTAAAGGTCTTCACATGATTCCTGTGAGCAGCCAGGGTTGAGCATGGCTCTTCTAAAGAAAGCCACAGGCTTGCACAGGGGCATTTAGGAGGGAAACAGAAGTTTTAAGAACCATGTGCAACAGAGCTGTGCAAATATGACTAGTTTTTGTTTTATTTATTTCCTATTTCCCGTAAACAACTTCTAAGCGTTGGCACAACGTTGCCATCTGTACGGCATATGTCAATAACAGACGGTCGCCTAATAATCAGAAAGGCATTAGCGTTCGCAGGCTCTAAATTATTTGGATTCATCTGGTGTGATCTGCATTGACGAGGCCACTTAATGCTTGATTTCTGTGTCTCCCAGTGGCTGAACCAGAAGTGGGAAGACCATGCTTTCTGAGCTTTGCATTGTTCTTTGTCATCCTACTGATTTGTTACAAGATGGATTTATAACAGATCCAAAGCTAGTATCAAAATGAAAATTAGTTCTTGAGTAGAAAAATAGCAATCCAGTTTGACTTGCCTGTAGCAATTGTGTCATATCTGCCTCTGCAAGGAAGGAAATGACTTCTTAATGTGGTTTCCTTCCACTAAGGAGAATTAAATCTATGTGGCAAAATGTAAAACCAGCCTCTGGCAGCCGGATTCTGAAGGGAAGATCCATGACCCTCATAAACATATCTGTGGCCTGCCTGCTTATATGCTAATGAGCCTCCTTTAGGCTCAAACTGGAGAGCTGGGCTATTGTTCCCTCACTGCTCTGCCTGCTGTATCAAAGTTTGCTCTGAAACTATGGAACAATTTCTCCATCTGCTGCAAGCTGCCAAGATGGGGGTCTCTGGGTTAGATTTATAGTGATTTGGGCCTGAATTAGCAAATTCCACTATTTTAGTTGATAGTCTTTTTCTGAGTCAGCAAGATTCTCTGAGCTGGACCTGACTTTTCAGCGAATGCACCTGGTGGGGTTGAGCAGGATCTGTAGAACTGGCCACTCTTTAGTGGCACTTGAGTTCCTGTAGGATGGAATAAAAGGCAAAAATTAATTGTTGGGAACAACTCTGGAGCTTGCACTTCCTAGCTGGGTGATCTTTGACAGGTGAGTGCACTTCTGGGGACCTGGATAGTGCCCACCTTGTGTACAGGTTATTGTAAGGATTAAATGAAATGATGCATGATGAAATAGTATGTGCCAAAGAAACTGCCCCTTGCATCCCAAATACTGACCATCTTTGGTGCTATTAAATCGTTGGCCTTAATCTCCTCGAATGGCTTAACACAAAATACTAACCGTGCATCCTATGGAGAAGTTATATTTTCAGCATTTACAGTGTATAGAGCCTCACACAGGAATAACAAATTCAGTTAATAAAACTGAATTGCAACAGGAGATTAGGGGAAAATTGAGCTCTTCTAATGGAGAGTTCTGAAAATATCCCCTCTCTCTGAAAAAATTGAAACTTTATTCACTCTGCATGTAAATCTGATACATATAAAGATATTTTTAAAAGAAATGTGGATATCTAAGAGGATTTTTAAATGACCCAGCTAAGACCAATTGTTAATATTTTGATGTTTCCTAATTTAATTATTTTACTGTTGGCCTGTGTGAAGCCTCTTTTAATAGATACACTCTTCTTTCTCACTCAGTACTCGTGGCCCTTGTATTATTATCACAAATGTGCTTTGGCTATTTTGGTTCACTGGACAAACTGCTCAGAGCTCATATAAGACAGGCTAAGCCAAAAAGAGTGGCAGCAAACCCCAGGCCGGCTCGGAGGACCAACCATGGGCAGGCAGCAAACTCGATGCCTTTAGTGTCTGCTAAGTGAAGTCAGTGAATGATGATGGCTGAGGCCGGAGATTAGAGTCGAGGGGATTGTGGTATGTGGCCCCCTTAATCTGTGACCCCCACTGCCACCCTCAGCAGACAATTACAAGCAGCAAACGGGCCACAGTGTAGCCTAATATGGTTATTTTATTGCAAACAAAGGAAATAGGATTTTATACATGAAACCACTCCATATTCAAATTTGGGCGACTAGCAACTAATGCGATTAAAAGACATCCACTTCCCAGCCTCTGATTTGCAAATTCTGTTCAGCTACCACACAATAGTGGTTCAAGGAGAGCCCAAGGACCTATTGATGAACACACTCTAATTTTTTTTCTCCAAAGCTCCAGAAACATGACAAAGAAGAAGAGGACGCCCCAGCCTCGTGGAGATCAGAGCAGGAAATGGCAGCGGAAGCCGCAGCACTGCGGGCCTACTTTCAGGGATGAAGGTAAAGCCTCCACCCCTTCCTCACTGCCACCCTCCAAGGGGCCTCAGGAAAGCCGCCCCCCTGCCCAGGTTGGTGGTGTAGAAAAGCAGCTGCACCAACAGCCTAGGGCGGTGGCTTCAAAGACATAAGAGCCAGAGTGGAGAAAACCTGATTCCTGAGGCCTTATTCCTACATGCGACATGCAGGTCCCCTCTTCCTCCCCATCTGTTCTCTCCCTTCCAGCCCACTCCAGGCCACTGTCACCTCTCATCCGTTTCCTCCTCTCTGACACCACTCTTCTCCAATCCGTTTTTCACAAAACTGGATAGTTTGTGACTCAAACTGGATCATTTAAGAGGTTGAAGTCCTTTAAGGGAGTCACATCATCCTTAGTCTCAACTCTCACACTCTGTCTGTCAGTTTGCAAGGTGCTGTGAACCAGCTCTCTTTACCTGCAGGCCAGGTCAGCCATGCCAAGGCCAGCTCATCTTCCACTTGGGGCTTCTGCTCCCCAGCTGCTGTTTGGAGAGTTACCCTTTGTGTTTCCCTTTAGCTTTGGCTGCTAGGAAGCTCAGGACGCAGGAAAAGGTCAAGGAGAGAATGAATTATTTCTTTGCACTAATGATGTTTGACTATTGGGAGATCACAGATTTAAGATGGCGGTGGAAAGTTATAGCCAGCCTCCTTTTCAGAATATATATACACACCAAATTTTTATACAACGTCAAGGGGTTCACAAGTCTTCTGAAATTTGTTAATAGGGTTGCCATGAAATATTGGGATGAACCTAGGTGAAAAAAATTACTTGTTGTTTATCTGAAATTCAAATTTAACTGGAAATCCTGTATTTTTTCTGCCACCCCTGTTACTAAAGCTCCTTATGGATTATGCACCCGCAATAAGGAGCCTCTCCTCTGAATAGTTTATTTTCCCTCCTTAGAATTGTCTTCTTCATCTGGCCTGTGTAAATGTGTTTATATTATAAGCTGCTGCAGTAGATCAGATACTAAATTGGAACACAATTAGTGCACACATACTAGTAGTAACTGAATTATATAAAATGGTATCAACCACTTAGCAATTCAGGTTTTTGGCTACAAAACACATTCACTGTGTTTCCTTTTTACTCCGAAATGTAAGCCCTTTTCGGTTAGTTTAAACTAGATGTGCATCTGATAACCTCCCCCGCAGCCTCCTTTTTCAAAGCGTTCTCATTATTTAAAGCCCCAGAAGTCACCGCCTCTCCTTCAGTGTGGTGCAGGTATGTTGTGCACTGGCCTTCACACATTCTGGAAAGCTGATTTCATCCGCCCCGTCACTGGTTTGTCAGCTCAGCACCCAGTTGCCTGAAGGGACATGTATGGTGCTAGCTGCTGCTGTCTTTGATGTTTTATTTTTACCCTGTTCACTTTCTCATTTCTTTCTTTTTTTTCTTTTAAAGATCAAGCTAGTTTACCTGAGAATAAGGCCTAAGGGCATGACTGCAGTCCTCTTCTGAAATCTAGTGTGTCATTTGGAATGTCCTGTCCAAATGGGGTCACCATTCTTCAGGCTCGGCTTCCTCAGCTGAATGTTTTTCTGCCTGGGTTTCTAGTGTAACAGATACCTTCAGGTAGAGGCTAGAAAGCTCTAGGCCTTCCCTGAGGCTTGCTGAATTGTAGGGTTTTGTCTTACAATGTACTTTCTAGACACTTTAAGAGGATTTAAACTTCTCACCTGAGTTGCCAGTGTGCCTTGTCTGTTTTGCTTCTGTCTTGCCTTGAGGCTTCGCATCTCCTGCCTACCAGGTGCATCAACATGTCTTATACATCTTGCCAGAAAGGCAGTTACCTTAACTTGTTATACAATCTACTGCACAATGCCTGTAAGGTTTTAAATGAACTAACATGAATTTTTCTTTTTAAGGGCTTTAGTTTTACAGACCAAATAAATCACCCTCAGTTTTCTGGGCAGTCAGACAGTCAGATGTGGGAGCTGAGACCAGGACAGGCAATGTGGGTTGCCCAACAGTACACTAGTAATTTGCGGTGAAGGACTTAAATTTAGGGCCCTAAGATTTCTCTAAAAGCATCATCATTTCCTGTTGTATAATGGGACTAATATACCTCTCTTTCCAGACAAAGGGGAAAGGAAACCTACTCATTGGGTCCACCTGGTCCTTTGACACCTACTTCCTCACTTTTGAAAGTGCATCTATACACAAAATGTTTATACAGCATTAAACGGTTCATGGAACTTCTGAAATGTGTTAAGAAATGGGGCTGCCATGCAATATTTGGACATATCTATTCCTTGTTTGTCTGACATGTGGATGAACTTGGTCTCTCCAGGCGTCCTAATGGTACTTTCAGTGGCCAATCAGTCTCAGGCACAGCCAATTTAAAGACTTTGATGGGCCTCACTCTGCAACACTGTACAATTCGTGACGTGCGCAAAGGCAGACGTAGCGGGACTAAGCCTTAACGTTGGGAATAGCGAGTGTTACTGAGATTTACAAGACATGGGTTCTATTATTATCCATCCGACAGGTGATGAGAAAACTGAGGCTTGGTGATGTTAAGTTTGATTCCAAGGTAAAGGGTTAGTAAGTGACGGAGCTCAGATTTGAACCCAGGCAGTCCAACCCAAAGGCCATTCTCCTAGTTTCTCTACTGCCCACCTCACTGAAAGAGCTCAATTCAGCCAGCAGCGCCTCCCTACCCCAGCTCCCCTGGACCCCTCCAAATATTTTCTTTCTTTCTTCACCTGCTCTGCTGGCCTCCCTGGTTCCACTCTGAGGAATTTCCTCTTCCTCCCCTGCTGGACTTCCTTACCAGCCTTGCAAACACCACCCTCCCCAGCACCTGCCTCCTCGGCCACATTGCATCCAGGTCTCAGGAGTCAAAATGGGCCTGAGCTTGCACCCCCTGCCTTCGCTCACTTGCACATTGTTCCAGACCCTGCAGAGTCTGCCCACCCTCTCTGCCACATCTGACCATGTGCTCAAGCAATATGATCTTGGACGAGTACAGTGTCTCCCAAACTCCATCCATTCCAATTTTGTCATGATGTTTCTCATTTTGTGTATAATCTAGCGTATTGTTTACTTATTATTTACTTGATTCACTTTTTAAATTTCAGTTCACTTATCTTAAATATCATAGCCTCAATGAAAAGAAAGCATTACTGTAATTAGAGTTAAACACAAAAACAAATGTAAGAGAAAAACAATGCCGATGGATTGCAGCTCTGCATAGTTGCTTGCCTGTAGCTATCCAAACCAGGGTTCATTCTTTCTTTGTTAAACAGAGGTTGGCCATCCTCAGAGAGCCTTTTAATTTTAGCACCAAAGTGAGACTCTCCATTTGACCTATTCAAAAGGATTGAAAGAGAGTACTCTGCAAAGGGATTCAATGTAGATCACCTAAAATTATCTTAAACAGGTAAATGATGCCTGTCTTTGGAAAACAGCAGTGGAGGCCAGAATTCAAACCCAGAGCAAGCTGACTCCAGACCTGCTCCAGCCCCTAAGTCAATACCCCCTATATCTCTCACCAGGCACATGGGGGAAGATAACGCACATGTGTGAAAACCAGAGTCACTTTCCCTAGGGATGAGAGGCCACACTCTTGTACCTGGCTGAGGACACCAGGTGGGAAGGCCTGCCCCATGCCCCTTTGCCTCACATGGGCACACTCGGTCTCTCGGCTGATTGGATCTGTTTGCAATCACCCCTTCTCTTGGGAGGCCAAGTGTTAAGGGCTGGACCTTAACAGTTAATTTACCATTAATCATCCTTAAAAACAAGCATGTTGCAAAGTAGAATGTGCAAACCTATAGAGATGCCCTATACAGGAAAAGTATAATAGGCAAACAGCTGCTCTCTGGTGAATATTTGGTGTGAAAACACCTAGCAAACCCTGTTCTCTATCTTCATGTATGGACCCAGATTGATCCTCTGATGACAAAACTGCCACAGGACCACAAAGATAAACATTCCAAAACTATCATCTGTTTCCTCGGCCTCTGGAAGCCATTAGGACATCAACATTAGGTTAGTTATGTAGAATAATTCTCTTGATCATGCCATATAATGATGTTTTGGCTGCTCTCTGAATCCTTTGTCTAGCAGAAAATTAGTTTGAATTGCAGCTTTTTAAACATAGCAGAGAGGAAAATAGACATTACCTTCACCACGCACAGGAAAAGACAGCCTTCTAAGGTTGCTGTATGAAGCTGCAATTGTCTCATCCTCCACCTGACAGATCCCTGATGAGCCTGGTAACCCTTTGGTTCTAGGAACTCAACATCTGCCTCCTGCTTAGGTGAATTTATGCATTGCCTCCCCACACACCGGGCTGAGTCGAGAGGAAAGCCTGCATTCCTTACCTAATCTCGCATCCTTCCTGGAACATAATCATTTTTAGGCACTTAATGCTTGGTTTTGCTGCCCCTACCCATCCATGTTTCACTTCCTAGTTAATCTTAAAGCAATGTGTACTAGTGAGGGATGATTTTATCATCTCCCTGTCCCTGTTCCCACCCATGTTGGAAGTGAGTGGGGTATGTTGTTTGTGAAATATGCAAGCATTGCCCCCAACTCAGAGAGGAAGTCAGAGCGGGGCAGGTTTGCATGCTCTGTTGTGTCAGCAGACTTTATTTGTAATTCATCAAACTCTCCTCTGTGCTTGCCGTTACTTTATAGATAATTGGTTGCCTCTTATTTACTCATAACAGAGCCTTGCAATTTCAAAGCAACTGAGTCAGCCCAAAACAGCATTATTAGTAGTTATAGATATACTGTCAAGGCAAAATTTTGACACTGGTATTTTTGAAAAATCACCATGATTTCAGCCACTGGACCACACATATCATAATCATGGCCAGTTGAGGTAGACAAGAAAGAACAGGTTTGCTTAGCGAGTATGTGTTCTGGTCACTGAATTATACCTATTAAAATCAATCCTACAAGCCTGAAAACATCTGTAGCCTTCTCAGAGAGGGTCTGTTCTTAGCATAGCAGCCTGTAATTAGAAAAGCCCAGGGGCTAGGTCACAGCACTCCTCATGTTTTCTCCAGAGAGGGAAAGGGTAACTTCCATTCCTTGATGAATTCAACCCTAAGCTGAGTAGGTAGGTAGACCCCACATGGGGGCAGCATCAATACCAGTGAAAGCACCTGCCGGCACTCTTTCAGCATCTGCAACTGATACCACACAAAGTTTTCTTTGGCCTGAAGCACAAGAGAAGATTCCTTTTTTAAGGCCAATGATACTTTAGTATGTTCAAAAGCTCTTTACCAGAAAAAGGGCCCATCATCTTAAACACTCCTGTTCGTGTTGCTACAGGATTGTGCTGCTTCTTCTCTTATTGTGTAGACTGTGTTTATAGAACCAAATTCCAGGGGCAAGGAATTACAGACTCAATTATTGGGATTAGAGAAATATAAATCAAGTCCCTATGACCTAAATTGGGAATTATAAACTGTAGAATCATAGAGACTTTAGAAATAATGAAATCTAATGTCCCACTAAATGAATTATTTCATG
>VMDR010036124.1:0-10572 GCA_007922815.1 Macrotus californicus | reverse complement strand
CATCTTTCCTGAGGCATAGAAACCAGTCTGAAAAGAAGTTTTATTTTTGTAAAAGGCATGGCCTTGCTATAAATTCCAGAAATCTGCATGTAATTGTCCAAGTAGTTCTCACTAGGGGCTTCATAAATTACATTTTATTCTTATATCATTGGTGAGATAAAGGTACAAGTACAGCAACGTATCCTTCAGTCTAGAGGATACATCCAGCATGGCCCAGGCTATTGGAAACATAGTAGGCTTGTAGATGCAGCAGATCCCTGAATGGTCACAGATGAGGGTGTCTCCGCAGCTTAATCTTTGCTGAAATTGCCATCACTAGAGCTGATTTTATCACTGGTGTCACTGTCATCACTGATGTCATTGTTTTAGATACTGACATGAGGAGGACTTCACTTAGACAATTTGGAGCACATGTGTCCTACTAACGCATTTAGAAACCTTGATATTGTGTTTATCTTTAGTAGTCAAGCCTCTAGGTTTTTTTTTGAAAGTATGCCTCTCAGGCTAGATGTGAGGTAAGATTGACCTCCCTCCTCCATGTTAATAAACTCTGAATAAAAGGTCTGAAATTTTAAAGTAAATTTGTTGATAAGGTAGACAATTTTCAGAAGAATTGCATTTAATCAATAAATGCTGAGAAATGTGAGATATTCTGTCATGGAACTAAAGAACTCTAGTCAATAAGCCAGTCCTTGTCATGGCAGCCATAGGCAGGCCTGCAATTAAAAGACCATATATTGGATGCTTCATGATGGGGAGCTGAGGGCAGTCATAAGTGTTTTGAATCTTTGTTGTTTTTACACAGTCCACATGCTTGTCCTTAGAGTGTCACAATGAGAACCTGGTAATAGGAAATAAATTTCCTCTCTGGTTCTGTTTTTTCCTGCTTATTGTGGCATCTGGGTTATTTGGCGGAAATCATTGATGATGCAACCAGAAGAGGATTGTTGGTAAGCAGAGGTATTCATCAAGGGGGGGCTGCTGAAGGATGGGTTCTGCATATGGTCAGGATGAGAATTGCAAACCCTGGCATGTTGAGGCTGTCAGGCAGTATGAGTTCAAGGCATCTTCAGGGTGCCACAAAGAAGGGCTTCAGGGGGCCTCAGGACAAGGCTAAAAAGTGAGTGAGGGGCTGCCGTATGGAGATGGTGTGCTGAAGTGGGGGTGGCATTTTCCCAAATTTGGATGGGCACGAAGGGTGAGTCACAGTGTTGGGAGAGAGGATAATGTCCTGAAGACTGAGATTAGTCCCTTGACAATGAGACAAGATGCAGCATAAGACATACAGGTTGGTAGGAGACATGGGACAGAGGTCACTAATTTGGGGCATGTGGAGATGAAAATGAGCATTCTGTGGAGTGCTAGGAGTCTGGAGGGCAATAAAGTGTTGTAGGAAGGGGAATGAAACCAGAATATATATGAAGGGTGTGTGGGGATTTTGGTCTGGAAGGTTGTTGGAGTGTGGGGTAGTCAGACTACAAAAGAAGTTGGAAAGTTGACTAAAGAACGTGGGGGATATGGGGCAGCATTTGGGGTGAAAACCAAATTGAAAGGCAGAAGTGTTTTGTCTCTCCTTCTGGCCCAGTAGAGATGTGTGCAGGTGGCTTTCAAATTATTCTCTGAGGGATGAAGTTATCATATGTCCTGGGAGTGCTGTCAAAATCTGAATTCCACCCTTGTACCTCAAGACAGCATTTAGCTGAGTCAACAAAATAGCCAGGCCCCAGGAAGTTTGTGTGTCATGAACTAAGTCTGATTTGTAGCCTGGGGACAGTCAAAGATGTGGCTGATGGTTTGTGTATGTGAGAGGTGGGGTTGAGGGACAGGATAAACTTAAAGTGAGTGGATCCTTTTTCTTCCAGTCAGAGTGGCTTCTCTGTGATTCTACTCATGAGAGCTATGTGACGGGTCATAGTGCTGGAGTGGTCACGCACAGCCACTTCTTTTTTACTCTGGAGGGTAAGTGCAGCATGTCCCAGACTGTTGGAGCCATGAAAGTCTCATAGATTTGGCAGATCCCTGAGTGGTCACAGATGTGAATATACCTACAGCTGAAGCTTTGCTTACACGTCTTATCACTAGAGCTGATCGTGTCACTGCTGTCACTGTCATCACTGATGTTATTGTCTCTTAAGGATCAACATCAGCAGGAATACTTTTTTATCTCTGACAGCATGTGTCTAGGGAATTTAAGAAACTGGTTTTGGACATCTCTAGCAGGAAGGTCTCTAGTTTTCACCGCTAAGAATGATATTAACTGTAGGTCTGTAGGTTTGTTATGATAGTTTTGGGATGGAATTGATTTGGTGGTTGAACACATGCCTTTCTAGTCTTACAAATGGCCAGTTTCATGGTCTTGCAGTCAGTGAAGTCACTTAGAACAGCTTGTAGTACGTTTAACCACTGCTTTTGCCATCATAGAATTCTTAATGATTTTGAACAAAGAGTTCTGATTTTCATTTCCTACTTACTTTTTTCTGGTTCTGCTCAAGGAGTGACCTTGGTTTTGAAAAAAAAAAAGGTTTTATCTCACTGCGGAATGCCATCTCAATGTGACCTTCAGAGGGTGATACCAACACAAGGAAATCTGGAGGGACTGTGAACGGATGTGGAAGAACTTTTTGCTTTTTCACTCTATTTTTGTCATTAAAAGTGTCTAATTAGCTGGTCCACACTTACCCCACATGTGTAGCTCACAAAAGGATGGTTCTCCATTTCTGATGGACTTCAGAGATTTAAATTAAAAAAAAAATCAGTTGCTTTGCTGAAATAGGAATATAATTAAACAGACAAAAAACTGTCTGCACTAAATATTTGACTTTAGAAAAATATTAGAGAGACAGCGTGGGAAGAACATGTGTGTGATGTTCCAGTGTGTGTGTCTTGGTGATAAAAATGAAAAGCAGCTGGGTCCTCCTCTCTGAGGAGAGAAGTGCTTGAGTTCCATAGTGTCTAAAAGTTTAAAAAAATATTAACCTTAAAGAATGTTATCGAGAGATGACTGCGGTTCCATCTGTGGGGGGCGGGGGGGCGGGGCGCTGTTTCTCTTTGTGGCAACACCTTTAGTGTTGCCCAAACAGGGAAGCCACAAACTTCCTGTGATCACATTAAACAAGACAGGCAGAGACACAGGGCTTATCGTAGTAAAGTCTGGTGCTGTCACACATATAAGAAAGAACGTTCAACAGGAGGGTCTGGGAACTGGCTTTGCTCACAGAGTGGATATCCAATACTATAATAATTTCATGTTCCAGCCACAGTGGGAGTCAAAATGTCACTGGTGTTGCCAGTGATCACATAAAAAATGCCTCCCTATGGGTATAACACAGTGATTAAGATTCATCAGAAAAAACACACTTTTTGGTTTTTTGCTCAAATGTCATTAGAAGGGCACTGATATGTTTCAGTTTGTTTTTTTTTAAATCAGAAGCAGATAATTTAAAAATTACAATTCTCAGTTTATGAACCATTATCATCACCTGTTTATAAATAGTCTGCCCTTGTTCTAGAATAGTATTACTTATTTTCACAATGGAATACTAGGCAGCAGAAAGAAAGAAAGAACTCCTACCATTCACGAAAGCATGAATGGTACTGGTGAACATTATGCTAAGTGAAATGAGCTAGGTGATGAAAGACAAATACCATATGATTTCACCAATAAGTGGAACCTAATTAACAAAAGAAATAAGTGTGAGAAATAGAACCAGAGACATGGAAATAAAGAACAAACTGAGAGTAACCAGAGGGGAGGAGGAGGAGGGTAATCAGTGAAAGAAGGGGAAGGGTCATCAAGGAACAGGTGTAAAAGACCCAAGGGCAAAGACAATGTGGGGGTGGGGAGCACTGAAGGTGGGTGGTTGGGCTGGGCAGGGAAGGAGAGGGTAATGAGGAAAAAATAGGACAACTGTAATTGAACAACAATAAAAAAGAACAGTAGTATTTATTTAACTTAATACTTTACTCATATATTTGGAAGTAGTTTGAAGTTGGAGCTTGCAGAACAATCTTCACAATAGGGCTGAATATGAACCTCACTAAAAATCAACTGCTGCATCCTAGGAAATGGGCACACTACCCTGGACTCAGGTGACAGCTCCTCCACAGCCTCTGTAGCAACAGTCGAGGACTCACCATCTCCACGGCCCTGTGTGCTGGGGGAGGCACACCACACATCTCACAAACCACTCCCATCTTACGGAACTCTCACGCTGAATTTGATTTTGGACATTGTGGGAATCAATGTGCTCAGCATCTCAGCTTTATTTCCTGTTTTCCAATGAGTTTGATAGCAAATGAGTTAAGCTGTTTTGGGGTATCTATTTTAGTCATTATTAGAGTACCTCTAATGTAATGTGTACATGACCAAGATCTTTATTTTCCCAAGCTCTCAACCTGATCTTCTCAGACTCTCCTGTTTCAGCCAAGGTCAACTCTATCCTTTCTATGCTCAGGTCTAAAATCTTGGGGACTTGCATAGCTGATGGTGCTGCTGTGGTTTATGGTGCCCAGCAGCTGGCACCTCCTCCACAAGCACAGGCACAGTTTGCCTGTTCTCTGGGACTCGTCTGCTGCTGGGATCACAGTGGCAGCAGCGGGTGTTGGATTCCACGATGGTGCTGCCCTCATTCCACCTGCATCCTCCAGGGAGGTGGGAAGATTCTGGGTCCTCTGACCCTCGGATCCCACAGCCCCACGATTCAAGAGTCTGAGAAGTTGAATCTAGGAGGAAGATGGCGGTGAGATAGGTGGGAACAGAGTCCACTTCTGCTTGTGCACAGGTGAAACACCTGGCTGATCTTCTGTGGAATGGAGCTAACAGCCAGTGGTATCCCAGCATATACGAAGACTGGAGACCAGGATTTGTAGAGCACATTGAAAAACACACAGTGGGAGCTGTGAACACTAGTACACCTGCTGGAAGAGGACACCCAACAACCAAGGAACCAACAACAGATAACAACAGGAGTGGAAGCCACACTAACTCAAAACAGGACCTAGGTGGACATACTAATAATTGGTGGAGAAATTAGTCAGAACAAAGAACTGAACAAGACCGAGAGAAAATCCTCACAACCTTGTACATACGGAAGAATACAACCTGCTTCAATACAACCTGGCCAACACTGCACAAGAGAATACAAGACGTGGGGGATGGAGTAATCCTCAGTTAACCAGCTGGAGGGAAGGACTCACCAAAGAAAGACCCAATGACAAAACCCAAAGACATACAGAGAGCCAACATAAATGACAGGCCAAGGCCAGAGAGCTCAGGAGATCAAGGAGACTGCACCACTGAATCTCACAGGTCTTCTACCATAGAAGTTCACACCATAAACCCAGGGAGTCAGAACAGACTAACTTAAAAATCAGAGGCTACCAAGAAGAATCTCACAAACAATGGGCAGACAAAGAAACAATCCTGAAATGAAAGGGAAGGAGAAAGCCTCAGAAAGAATGTTAAATGAAACAGAGACAAGTCAACTATCAGACATTGAGTTCAAAGCAATGGTTACGAGGAAGCTCAATGAACTCGCAGAGAATTACCTAAAACTACAGGGAAACTACAAGGAACTCACTGCAAACGATATCAACATGAAAAAGGAAATAGAAAGTATCAACAAGGGCCAAGAGGAAATGAAGAATACAACATCTGAACTGAAGAACACAGTAGAAGGAATCAAAAGAAGGCTCGATGAAGCAGAGGATGGGATTAGCGAGCTGGAAGATAAGGTAGAAAAAAACACCAAGAAAGAGCAAGAAAAGGAAAAGAGGCTCAGAAAGAACCAAGAAGGTTAAGAAAATAGAGGACAATATGAGACATGATAATATCTGTATAATAGGGATACCAGAAGGAGAAGAGTAAGAGCAAGGGATAGAAAACCTGTTTGAAAAAGTAATGAGGGAAAACTTCCCTAATTTCATGAGAGGAAAAGTCACACAAATTCAGGAAACACAGAGAGTCCCAAACAAGAGGAACCCAAAGAGGCCCACTTGAAGATACATCATAATTAAAATGGCAAAATTCCAAGACAAAGAGAGAATCTTAAAGGCAGCAAGGGAGAACCAGGAAGTAACATACAAGGGAGCCCTGATAAGACTAGCAGCTGACTTCTCAATGGAAATGCTCCGAGCCAGACGGAAATGGCAAGAAATATTGCCAGAAATGAGAACCAGAGGCCTGCCGCCAAGACTATTCTATACAGCAAGGCTCTCAATGAAAATGGAAGGCCAAATAAGGAGCTTCCCTGGCAAATGATGCCTCAAAGAATATATGACCTCCAAATCAGCTCTGCAAGAGATGCTAAAAGGTCTGCTTTAAGAACAAGAAGAAAAACATGCTGTTACAAAAGGTAGGATTTCCTTCTTTCTATCTGCTGCGTAGAATGCTATTGTGTAAATGTACCATAGTTTTTTGATCCACTCATTGTCTGATGGGCACTTAGGTTGCTTCCAGCACTTGGCTATTGTAAATTGTGCTGCTATGAACATTGGGGTGCTTAGGTTCTTTTGGATTGGTGTTTCAGGGCTCTTAGGGTATAATCCCAGCAGTGGAATTGCTGGGTCAAAAGGCAATTCCATTTTTAGTTTTCTGAGGAAATTCCATACTGTTTTCCACAGTGGTTGCACCAGTCTACAATTTCACCAACAGTGCACTAGGGTTCCCTTTTCTCCACATCCTCTCCAACACTTGTCTGTTGATTTGTTTATGATGGCCATTCTGACAGGTGTCAGGTGGTATCTCACGGTGGTTTTAATTTGCATCTCTCTGATGGCTAGTGATGCTGAGCATCTTTTCCTATGTCTCTGTGCCCTCTGTATATCCTCCTTGGAGAAGTGTCTGTTCAAGTCTTTTGCCCATTTTTTAATTGGGTTTTTGGTCTTCCTGGAGTGGAGTCGTATGAGTTCTTTGTATATTTTGGAGATCAAACCCCTGTCCGAGTCTTGATTGGCAAATATGTTTTCCCATATAGTTGGTTCTTTTTTCATTTTAATGCTGTTTTCTTTACCCTTGCAGAAGCTTTTTATTTGATGAGGTCCCATTTGTTTATTCTTTCTTTTATGACCCTTTTTGGATGGAACTAGAGAGCCTTATGCTAAGTGAAATAAGCCAGGCAGTGAGGGAGAAATACCACATGATCTCACCTTTAACTGGAACATAATCAACAAAAGAAAACAGCAAACAAAATACAACCAGAGATATTGAAATTAAGAACAATCTAACAATGGCCAGAGGAGAAGGGGGAGGGAACAGTGCTGGGACGGGTTTTCAGGAACCAGTGTAAAGGACACACGGACATAACCAAGGGGAAGGGTGGAAGCAAGGGAGGGAGGTGGGATAGGCTGCGATGTGTGTGGGGGGAGTGGTGGGGGAAAATGTAGACAACTGTAATTGAACAATAATAAAGTAATTAAAAAAATATCTTGGCATTTTTGGTGATGCACCCTTGCTCTCCCAGTAATCTCTACCCTTCAGCATACCTGTGGACATGGACAAACACTGTTCGATGTTAATGGATGTAGAATCTGAAAGCTAGGCAAAAACAAAACAAAATGAAAGCAGGCTTACAGATACAAAAAGAAAATGTTAGATTCCAGAAAGTTGTGAATGGAATGATGGTAAAAATAGGTGAAAAGGAGTAAAAGGGCAAATTTCCAGTTATTAAATAAATACGTCTGTGGAATGTACCACACATCATAGAGAATTTAATCAATAATATTGTGATAACTTTGTATATTGACAGAGGCTAACTAGACCTGTCAAGGTGATTCCCTTGTTATTTATATAAATTTGAGTCACTAAGTTCTTCACCTGGAACTAATAGAATATTGTAAATCAATTATACTTCAAGAAGAAAAAATTTAAAAACACAATAAGATTCTGTCTCACACCCACTAAAATGCCCATTATAAAGAACCATGATACAATATCACCAAGTGTGGGTGATGCTGTGGGCAGGTCAGCAGGCTGTGCACTGTTGATGGAATGACAACGTGATGAAGTGTAGTGATGGCTGCACAGCAATGTGAGTGTATTTAATACTATCGAACTGAACCTTAAAATGGTTAAAATAGTAAATTCTTGTCATGTGTAATTTACCATTATGAAATATTTTAAAAATTATTTCTTGAGTCTTTTGCCTGATGTAAAAAATTTACCAACAGAGGCAATTATAGAGCACATGATGAGATTTTCCAAAAACAGCTCAGAACCAATTGAACACTAGCTGTTGAGAATGCTTATAACCATGGAGAGACAGAAGAAATCACTTCAGGACACAGCAGTTGGCAGGGAGCCCAGGGGAGATGCAAGAGGGCTGGCTGGGCTCCCAGGCGTGGCAAAGAAGTTCTGGGGCATATTTCAGTGGTAAGGGAGTTCCTCCTCAGAAGTGTGGAGTCTAACCCCCAAGCTTGGATCTCCAGCCTAAAGCACCAGCAGTGGAAAGAAATGTAGACAAAATCCAGCTGTGAAAAACAGTAGAGTTTCTGAGTGCCAGGGATAGATGGCTGGAGATGAAGGGAGTGTCTTAAAGGACCAACCAAAAAGTTAATTTCCTTCTACTTACCCTGGGCTCTGGTAGTTGGACTAACACCCTCGAGGAGAGTTGGGCTGGTGCCTCTGGGGAGAACTGAAGGGATGGCTACCAGGGTCCTTATGCTGTGGCATTCCCCATAGAGTAGAAGCCATCTTTCTCAGGTGAAGCAGTTCCTGGTGCTCCTGTGTCCTATGTTTGAGGAAGAGTAGAAGCCTACTTTTGTTGGGGACCTTTACAGCCAAAATATAAAAGGGCCTACTCTCAGGATTTTAGGAAAAGTTTTGTTTTCTTTTTGTGTCAAGTCAATTAGCAAACACAGATGCCTAGGGTTCCTTCTGTTCTTAAAATCTCTCCGGACTTTGAATCAAGTGTGTTGATTTTTGTCTCATTGCCCTAACACATGGTCTGTAATACAGGCTTACTTTTATTTTTAAACTTGTTCAATGCATGTTGTACTTAACAAAACCTCCCTGTAACTAGCTATTCATGTCATATTCCTCAAGGTGTCAATCCTTAACACATTTTTAAATTTCCCAAATTCTTCCTTATCTCACTAATGTTTTAAGTGAAGTTTTGCAATAGTCTTGCCTCTCTTATGACTGGATGTTCACAGCAGGAGATGACCTGACTTCCCAGATTCTTCTGGAGACTCAGATTGCGTCAAAGCAGCCTTTGCTCAGAATTCTGGACGACGTGCGAGCATGAAAGGGCACATTTCCTCAGTGCCCTTGGCATCAACAGTGTACTCATTCCACATACACTGTCACTGCATCATCAAGAAACAAGGTCACAGAAATTATAGAAGATATCCTATCATAAAGCTCAATAACTCTAGTGAACATGCAGGTCTCTGTTAGGTCAACCACCCTCAGGCAAGTACTGAATGAGCGTCTCTCAAGCCCTCTTTGACGTGCAGCTCAGGGCAGACATCACTGTCCTCATTCTTCGGTTTCTTTGTTCTTTTTACAAATTCCACATGCCTATCCTTCAAGAGCCTGCATCCAGAACCTGGGAAATTGGAAATACATCTCTGCTTTGGTTCTATTTCCTGTCTTGGTCCCTGTGGCCTCTGGTGTATTTGGCTGAGATCCTTGGGGACTTGGTCAGAGGTGGATTGTGTGTGAGCAGAGGTGAACACAGAGGGAAGTCATGGAGGAATGGGGTCTGCCCAGAGTCAGATAAGAAATTCTTAAGCCTGGGGGGTGAGAAGTGTTAGGCGTTCTATGGTTTCAAGGGACCCTAAGAATGCCATGTAGGAGAGTTTATTTTAGAGGCTCAAAGTGAAGCTAAATAATATGATTGAGGTTCGGACATACCTGCTGAGGGAATGGCTACTGGAGCTCATGTGGTGAAGTGGGGGTGTCATTCTTCTAGGCTAGGATCAGACTGATGGTTAGACACAGACTTGAGGAAAAGATAATATTTTTAAAACTCAGATTAGTTTCCTGAAATTGGAACAGAATGAGTGGGAGCACCAGATGTACAAGCTGTCAGGGGTCATGAGACAGGGTGTATGGGACAGAAAACAAAGGAGGGATGAAGAGAGAATAAGGTTGGTATTTTCCAAAAGTTAGGACATAGAGTAATGGGAGCAATATCTTACAGGGTACAGTGTTTTATGTGATTAAAATATTTTAGTACTAAGTAACCATGATGGCTACACAACCTTGTGACTACAGTAAATGCCACTGAACTGTTCACTTTAAAATGATTATGTTGTATTATGTAAATTTACCCTCATAAAATAATTATGCTGAATGCAAGAAGCCAGAGTAAAAACAGAACATACCACGTGATTTTATTTATCTTAAACTTCAGAAAATGCAAACTTATCAATTGAGAAAGAAAGAAAAGGAGTAATTGCCTGCAAACTCTGGGGGTTGTGTGGGGAAAAGAGGAAGAGATTTCAAAGGCAGGTGAGAAAGTTTTGGGTGAAGTGGATACATGTGGAGGTCATAGGCATGCTGACACTCATCAGACTGTACACTTCACATATGTGTGGTTTGTTGTCTGTCACTGAGACATGTGTCCAGCT
>VMDR010036123.1:0-10574 GCA_007922815.1 Macrotus californicus | reverse complement strand
TCAGCGAACAGGAGGGCTCCTGGGATGGCGGCAGACATTCCATTCATAATCACGGAGGGGAGGCAGAGAGTGCGGGGACAGTTGTGGAAGACCCTGCCTGATTGCTTCTCACGCCTATTGGAGCATAAGCAAGGTTATCAGTAAAGCTTGTGTGTGTAAGGATGGGTGGTACAGATGGAGGGGAGAGGGCTGAGGGGCGAGGAGCAAGTATGAAGTAACAGCTGGCCAACTCCCTGGCCTGCTCACTCTTTGGTCTGACCCCACCTTCATAACAACCCCTTACCCAGCCCCCTACTTAAAGTACTACCCCTTCACCCCTCGTAATCTTATGCCTTGTTCTACTTTGTCCTTTGTCATACCATTCTAACACATTATACTATTTACTTACTAATCTTGTTTACTGTTCACTGCTTCCCCCATTAGAATGTGAGTGCCTCTAGCTAAGTGCCTGTAACTGTGCCAGGCACTATATATTTATCAAATGACTGTACTTTTTAAAATGAACGAATGAATTAAAGAAGCAGGCAAAGAAAGGGAAGGTGGGAAGGAGGAAAGCGGTTAGTTCTAGGACATGGTGAGGGGACTGTAAACCCACTAGCCCCACCGGGCAGTCCTTGGCACTCATCTGAGACAGCGGCCATGATTCAAAGTGGACCGGGCGGCATGTTTTTCTAGCAACATTCAACTATGCAGGCGCAGGCCCAAAGAAGGTGGGTTTAAATCAAGGTCAAGGCTTTGTCATGCAAAAAAAGTCAAAGAAATAAAGGAATGAGAGAATTCAGGTACTTGTAAATGAGCGGTCATCCTGATGGACTACAAAATTGAGCTAAGTAGTGAGGGGAAAAAAATGATGGTGAAAGAATTGGCCAGGGCAACTAATCAGAGGGCCCATTATCATATTCAATATACTTTCCAGTGACATTGTGAAATATTTAAACCCATTCAAAGCATGTTTCAATTCCAAGTATTATCTCCAAGTATTTAAGGGTTTATTTCGAATTCCCCTTTCCTAAAAAGACTTCATTTTAAAGGAAGATTAAGGTATAGCTTTGCTAACTATAAATGGGAAAAGAAAAAGAGAGAAGGAAAATCACAACTAAGGTTCAGTACTTACTTGCTGCTTGCTCATCTGTCCTTTGCTACCCAAATAAAACAGTGTGTGACAATAAGAATCGAGATGGAGTTTTTCATTCTGCTGGAGTGTACGCAGAGTGGGCGATCCCTCCCAGCAATCATAAGCAACATTAGATGCCTCGAACATCACATATCCATGAGTTCTCTAAATGAAGGACTAGATTTCAGAATACCCGTGGGTACTTTAATTAGAGTCTGAAAATCTAAATCAACGCAGCCTCGAATGAATGCCGAAGTGATTTACTGCTGTGCAATCCCAAATAATATCCTGGCTAAACCTGCAGACTGTGGAGGAGGCGAGGCCCCAAGAGGTGACCGGATGCGTTTCTGAAACACTAATGGACACGAGGTCTCACTGCATCGCTTTCCCGCCCACTGGACTCTAAGGTCCAGGAAAACTGTGTGCAGAGCAGTTTCATTCTTCTGCTGGTTTTCCCTCCTCCCGGCCTTTTATAAAGCTCTTTTCAATTTCAACATATGTGGAGAAAGTCAGAATGGAGAAGGCAAGTGAAAAACAAGAACTCCAGTGAGCAACAAACACCATCTTCTTGGAAGACTGTCACGATCTCGGTTAAGTTTGCAGCCAATAGCTGGTATGGTGGTTTAGTAATACCCTTGGCTGGGAAGAAATCCAGCAACGTGATGACTTTCTTTAAACGGAAGAACTGTGGATGGATATGGTTGCCAAGAAGCCAAGTGGCATGAGGTTAGATCGCTTTGACAAAAACGACTAAAAGATGCGAATCTGACTAGTTTCAGTCCAATCACTAAGGCCTAGAACTAGTTATATGATATAAATTGCAATCATGGGAAATTGCTAATGAGCATCAACGATGTGAAAACCGAGATGAAATGATGAGCTGGGCACTGACCTCATGGGATTCCCACTCCAGCTGCAGAGGCCAAGCTGCACAGAGCAGCAATGACACCTCTGTCGGAAGCTACTACTGCACCTTTGCTCATACTGGTTCCAGTCCGGAATGCCATGCCTTCTGCTTTCCTGCCTGGCAGATACCTATTCATCCTCCAGGACTCAGGTCACCTCCTCTAACCTTCCTGAGGCCTCTGGGGAGAGTCTGAAGTTGCCTTAGGGCTTTTATAGGAACTCTTCAGGCTGTATTTTAACCACCTATGCCATGTCTGTCTTCATGGCTAATCACTGAACTCCTCCAAGACACCGAGCACATGGTGGCAGCCTGTATTATCTGAAGGTGGCCCTGATAATGGCTCTCATCCCATATCTTCCAGAGCCTCGCCACTCTCCAGCAGGAGGTGGAATCTATGTCCCTTTCCTACGACCCTGCCTCTGTCAATGAGGTGCAGCACGAGAAATATTTCTGGGTCCCGGTGATAAAGATGCATGCCTGCCTTGTTCTGTTGGAAGCCAGGCACCATGTCCTGAGGAGGCCAAGGCAGAGCAGCCTCAGAGGAGCCTATGGAGAGGCCCACATGGGGAGGCACTGTGGCCCGCAGCACACAGGCATGGCTCAGTTCTGGGCTGAGAGCCAGCACCAACCTTCCCGCTAGGCGGAGCAGCCCTCCTGTAAGGGGGTCCGCCAGAGCCCTAGAAGCTCTGCTCTAGCTGATGCCTTACAGAGCACAGAGAAGCTGTTTCTGCTGTGTCCAAATACAGGTTCGAGAGTGAAATAAACGGCCGTTGTTTTAAGTCACAGGTTTTGGAGTTGTTAGGCAACAACAGGTAACTGGAATACTTTTTCATTTTTGATTCTCCACCAACTGGCACAGCACCTGGAATACAATGACTGATACTCTAACATCCTTGTAGGGAAGGAGTTTTCAGCTTGTCTTTCCTTTGTTCTCTCCTTTTTTGTCTGCATTGTAAACTCATGGGTGTCTCTTTATGTGGACTTGTGACTGCTACTGTCTGACTCTCAAAGATTTGGTCTCAGTGAATTTAGGTTTTCCTTGAACAAAGAGAACTATCTAGTGTTAGGACTGTCATGTCCATTAGAACAGCTCCAGCTAAGTTTTTGGAGAATCCTCTATCTGTGCCACACTCAGACATCCTTGAGATCCCTAGTGGCTTCCAGGCCAGCTTTGGGGACCCACCAGTGTGGTGCTTTAGGAAGCAGTTGGAGGTGGCTTCCTGCCCTTTGCTCCCCAGCCTTTTCAGCAGTGGTGTAAGCCTCTGTATTGAACACTTCATTTTTGGAAGACACAGATTAGCTCGCCTTCCTGCAGAACCCTAACTGGCAGAGGGGCCAAGCAGTCACAAGCACTAGGAAAGACTTTAAGAAGAAACTTTGGTCTCTGGGTAGACAAAAGTGGGAAGGCCATCAAGGGGGTAGTCCCTAAGGCGGTGGAAGCTAAACGGATAAACTGCAAAGGACAAGCCAGGGAAGGGGGTTGTAACCAAGTCAGGTCTCCCCAAAGGTCCCAACACTGCTCATGCACTTGATTTGTCCCTGCTCTGTGCCCTGGGAGAGGCCATTTAGATGCAAACGCCATAGTGTTCCCTGCCCCCTCCCCCAGCCCAAACCAGCCAGTTTCTCCCCTCCTATAGCACGCCCACCCCTCATTCAGTTACCGTTGCATTTAGTCTCCCTACCCCCATCCCAGCCCATGATGGTGAACACAAACATAACTAGGAATGCAAATTCCAAAGTCTCTCTGTGCTCAGTTCACTCATTATTTTAGGGACCGTCCTGAACTCCTGTGATAAAATACTGACTCCCCCCCCCACCCCCCGCCGTAGTATTCCTGCACCTTTTCTTCACAGCACTCATCACACCTGACATGTTTGTTTATTTAATGCTCTCTTCCCTCAATAAGAGTACACACTCATTGGAGATTTGACAAATAAATGAAAAATGACCCCATCTAGAAATGGAATCATCAGGTACCATCAACTGCTCTTAAAAGATGCCTAAGGAACAATAGGAAGTGAGTTCAGCCTGGGTCCCTGCCTCAAAGGACAATGCTGCATCATCGTTTTTGCAACTAAAGTATATCAGGTTTGGTTAATAAAATTCAGCTCACCATTTATCTTTGTCAAGTTTCCCATTTGTAAGGATTACAAGCAGGAGACCATGGAATTACATTTGTCTGGACTGCTTCGAAGCTTTGAAATCTCTCCATCTCGTTAATAAATAATTAGTGTCATACCCTGAGTTATATACCTGGAGTAATTTTTAGCACTTTAACATAACATGTAGTATAAGCAACAGGAACAAAGCACCATAAAGAAAGGGCTTTAGTTCCTTTCATAGCTGCAACAATGTGATGCCCACTTTTGGTACATAATAAATGATGACAATGCAAAATGCATTTCGTATCAGACAAGTTCAATCTAGACCATTAAGATCTTTCCGATGAAGTATATTTGGGCTTGTGGGATGGTAACAATACTTCATAACATCACTTGAGTTCTTCAGCTGTGCCTTGTCTAACGGTCATATATTTGCTTTAATGCTGTGCTGTCTTGAGTGAAGGGGTATGTGTGAGTCATAAGAAACATGAATTGGTTTAGAATAATCCTTTGAGTAAATCAGCTCAAGATAACTTTGTACTGGTCATTGTGACCTAGCAACAGAAATGTTTTGATTAAACTTTGTCTTCCTAACCAAGCAAAAGCAGTTGAGGCAATAATTAAGCTCTCAGATCTTTAACTGGTCTCAAAAATTAGAGTAAAAGTAGCAAGGGTTGGGAGAGGAAGACAGAAAGAGAGAAGAAAGAGGTGGCGAGAAACAGACAGAAAGACTAAGACAGAGAGAAGGAGAGGGTGTCACCCCTTCCCCCAATTTGATGAAGCTGCCTTAAGGAGATGGCCCAACGAGACTGAGGGTGTGATTCTGATAGGCTGATATAGGGCAGTAGTAGGGGACACCAAAAAGGATGGAGTCCTACCTACCCGACACCTTCAGCTTTCCCTAGACTCAGGCCAGGCCAGGGACCCTCAGTCTAAGAGGTGATGAGGTTGAATGCTTAATACTAGGAAAGAGGGTGACCAGTGGTTTAAGCCACTCCCTTATTTATCAATACCACCACCAAGCATTTATTGAGCACTATTATATGCTTGACTCTTCTAAGCACAGTATCATGTACTAACTCATTTCACCCTCCCAACAGCCCCATTAGTTAGGATTATCTTCTATTTAACAAATGAAGAAATGGAGGCACAGAGAGGTTAAAAGCCTTACCTAGTTACTTACTGAGAAAGTGATGAAGTAGTAAGTGGATCTAAATCCCAGCTGTCTGGTTTGAAAGGCCAGTCTTAACTTACCCTACCCTTCCCCTCAAATCTATGTCTCTTTTCTGATTCAGAGTCTGATGTTACAGATGCTTTGATCAGTGGGTCTGCGTGAATGAAAGGATGGAACAGCTGCGTTTAATTTCTCCAGCTACCTCACGGACACTGCAACAAACTACACAATTGGGTCAAGAGGTCTCACTCAGGGGTTCTCAACCACAGATGATTTTACCTCCACTCCGCCCTGGGGACGTATGACAATGCTTGGAGACATTTTTGGTTGTCATAACTCGGGGAGTGCTACTGGGGCCTAGTGGGTAGAGGCTAGGGATGCTACTGTAGCACAGGCCGGCCCTTCACAGCAAAGACTGATCCAGCACAAAATGCCAATAACGCTGAGGTTGAGAAACCCTGGAACCGAATTAATTAGTGTTACTCAGACATGGACGTGAAAATCAGCTACTTCCAGCCTTTTGCAGCAAAATCAAAATTCCAGGAACTCAGCACTGGGTTAAGTCCTCAGGGTGTGAAAACCAGCAGGATGCAGACTCTGCCATTGAAGTGATTACACCAGCCACACGGAATCTTTGCCTTTAAAATGTTGTGTCTTCAACTTAGAGGGCAACTGGGTACACCGAAGCAGAATACATGCCCGCGGGTACTCGTTGTCTCTGTCTTCCCTTCCATCAAGGATCCTGTGAGTTCCCCCATCACTGGTATGTCCAGGTGGGCCGACTGAAACCACAGGTCTGGCAGCATCTCTACCGTGAACTCTATCAGAGGTAGTGAATGCTCAGGGGGCCAGCCCAGAAGTGCAGCTGCAGTGAGTGCCAGAGAATCACCCTCTGCAGGAGTGGAGCCCACCCCCTCCATCACCTCCACAGACCTCAGCCAATGACTGACCGACATGGGACCCTTGCTTTAAAGGTGACCTAGCTCTGTGCTGCACTCTGCTCCTGAACTTCCCCATTGGATCAGAAAACGCATTTCTGGCTTGGCTTTTCTCCCCTGCTCTCTCTCCTTCCCTCACTCTCCTTCCCCCTGAGAGCACTGCACCAAACAACAAAGTTAGCAAGAATCCCCATCTCAGGCTCTACTTCTGCTTAGAAAGTTCTACCTAAGACATCACTTTTAAAAAAAGGTCACTGCAAGCATGCATCAACAATGGTAACTCTTGAAAGACACTGCTATGATCTGAATGTCTGTGTACCCCACAAATTCATATGCTGAAATTCTAACCTTTCAAGGGTGACATTATGAAGGGGTGAGGTCTTTGAGAGGTGAGTGGGTCATGAATGGGATTGCTGCTCCTGTAAGTGAGGCCCCAGAGAGCTAGCTCACCCTTTTCACCATGTGAGGACACAAAGAAGGCGCTTCCTATGAACCAGAAAGTGAGTCCTCAGCAGGCACTGAATCTGAAGGTGACTTCATCTTGGACTTCCTAGTCTCCAGAACTGTAAGAAACATTCTGTTGTTTATAAGCCACCCCGTCTGGGTATTTTGTTACAGCAGCCCAAACAGACTAAGACAATCCCTTAAGGAATCTCCAGGGCTTCAATGCTCAAGAGAAGATCTGCTTTCTTCACTCTTTGCCTATCATTATCCTTAACTTTCCATTCTCTTCACCCCAACCTGAGACCCCTGGTAATACACACAGGTGGCACTGAAATGAGTGGAAATATCTAAATGGAGCAAGGCCTGTGTCTCTCTCTTGTAAGGACAGAAAGCACTAAAGGACAGGAATTTGGACAGGTCAGTTTGTCCTGACACCCATTCATTTTAGACCCTCATTAGCATAGTCTTAATGGTAAAGGAAGGGAAGAGTCCCTAGTTCTCTCCTCATATTCTCAAAGCTCTGGATCTTGAGAGAGCATCTCTAGCAACACCCTGGATGTGGTTGCAGAGCATAAACAGAGATGAAAACAGAAAACGTAGGGAGGGCAGGAAGCCTGTGGGGGCAGAGATCAATCAGAGGAGGACTTTAAATGTGGACATCTTTGTGAAGTTTTCCCTTGAGTAGGGTAAAACAAGACTAACAGAGGCAACTAAATACATATGTTTTAGCTCTGTGTTCATCCATAATTTCATTCCTGATGAATCTAAACCAAGTCTTCTGAAAGGAGGTAAATGTCTGAACCTTGATAATGCTAAACTTGTTACCTAATATATTCTGAGTTCTTCCAAGAGCATTAAAATAATTATTAATCTCATTTATGAATACAAATTAGCAATATATGGTCAGTTGATTGTTGCTGTTCCTAATGGTTACATTTGAAAGGATTTCTAAACCATAAGAAAAATTTTCTAAAAAGTTTGCCTTGAAAAACTATTTTAAAAGTGTTAATGCACTGTATTCAGCTGTTAAGATAACTGTAATGATAATAATAAAGATTTATTAAACGCTTATATGACAGGTTCAGAGATAGCACTTAATTTGAATTATCTCACTTAATTATCATAATAACTCATGAAACAGATGTCATTATTAGCCTCATTTTGCTGATGAGCTAGTTTTCCCAAGAGCACACGGCTTTTAATGGTGGAAATAAGCAAGCACATGGAATGTCTGATCCCTGTTACTTATTGCTGCATAACAGAGAACCACAAATTTAGAGGCTTAAAAGCACACATTAATGATCTCACAGTTTCTGTAAGTCAGGAATCCAGGCAGAGCTTAGCTGGGGCCTCTGCTCTGGCATCACCAGGCTGCAGCAGAGGCCTTGGTCAGACCTGCAGGATCATCAGAAGGCTCAACTGCAGGAAGACCAGCTTCCCAGATCCCTCAGTGTTGGCAGAACCCATTTCCTTGTGTTTGCAGGAAGAGAGGACCCGGTTCTCTTGCTGGCTGTCAGCTGGGGGCAGCTCTCAGACATGAGAGGCCACTCCACCTTTCTCTGCACACGGCTCCCTTCATAGACTGTCTCACCACATGGTGACTTACTCCCTCAAAGTCAGCAGAGGAGAGTCTCTCCAACACCAGTCGGCTGAGACAGGGTTGTACATACCATCACAGAAGTGACATCCCCCAACATTTGCCATATTCTGTTGGTTAAAAGCAAGTCACAAATCCTGTCTGCACTCAAGGGGAGGGAATTACACAAAGGTGTGGAAACCAGATGGCAGACACCACAGACTTTGGGGTCTGTACTCCACAGCCACTACCTAGTAAGACTGCAAGCATGCATGTGGTCCTCAATTTTTGCCAAATTTGTACATTATCTACAATACTTCCATTTCCTATACTTCCTTAAAAGGACTCACTTTTAAAAATAATTATTTCTTTTACAAAGAACTTTTATATCACAGTTAGAAACAGAAAATCAATACTACTCACCATAAAGAGAAGGTAAAATGAAAAGGTAAAGTAAAATAAGAAACCAAGATTTACACTGTACAATGTATTCACCTATATGGACTCATTTAATCTTCACATAGTTCATGGTAAATACAATTATCCTTGCTATTAAAAATGTGGAAACTGAGATCCAGAAAAATTTAATAAACTGCTTAAGACCTCTCAGCTTGTTTGTGATTGTACCACTATTCAAATCTGTGGCTACTGGCACCCCAAGTGCATGAGAACTACAGTCTAGAAGGCAATCGACTTCAGGATGCACCCCAATCTTCCTGGTTCCTTTTCCTTCTCCTTTCCCTACCTCCACCTCTTCTCAGCCTGTCTGCTAACTTCTTCAACCCTGGGATTCATCTTCAGATACCAGGAATCAACGTGATACAAGAGGAAAGACTAAGGAGGCTCAGGTTTTAATGCTGGCTTCATTTCTGACCTTGTCACCTGGGGCGAGTGACTGCTTTGCCTCAATTGTCTCATTTATAAAATGGCGATAATAATAGTAAGTAATAAATGCAAGAGTGAATATTTTAATAATACCACTTTGTCATCATCTCAAAGAAAAATGTCCTAGACATCCAACCTTGAATGCTGTGCATTTGTTTAGTGCAGTTAGATTTTCAATCCCTCTGAGACATGAGTGAAAACAGAAGCAAACTGTTTTTGACAGATTGCATTATTTTCTGCATTTCTGTTTCTAAAGCTCCCTCTCTCTCTTTGGGGGCAATGTCCTTGATTAGGACTGACAGAATGAGGTCTTGTGCCCAAAGGAAAGGGCTGGCCTTAGTTCGGAGCATGGTCAGGACATCCCCTCAGCACCAGAGGGAAGGCAGCGCTTGTGGGCACAGATGCAGGCAGGTGGGTCCATGCAATGGGAGGAACTTGTCATTCTTTTCTTATTGCTTCAAGGACATGGCTCCCAAATTTTTTTACTTTGCTCTTCTACATCAGTTTTGCCTCTCAAGTAAGTGATTTCTATTCTCGTGAAAGTACACAGTTGTCTCTCCCATCTTAAATAGAAAGAACCTCTTTTGTGACCCAACTTATTCTAGTTATCACCCCATTTTCCTATTTTCCTTTATAGTGAGCCCCCTTCGAAGAACTATTGATATTTTCTGTCTCCAAATTCTCTCCTCCCATTCTTTCTTGAACACTCTTTGACCGTGGCTTTACTTCTGCCTCTCCAGAGAAACTTCTCTTGTGCAGCTGACCAAAACCCTCCATGTTGCTAAAGTCAATGGAGCTCCTCTCTGCTGACTCCTCTATGCTTCAAACTCCTAACACTGGGGTGCCCCACTGCTCAGTATCTGGGTCTTTTTTCCATTTGTGGCTGTTCCTTTGGTGATCTCATCCAAATGTATATTTCCAGTTCAGATCCCTCCCTGCCTTCTAGACTCTTCTATCCTACTCAACATCTCTACCACTGGGACACCTCAAACTTAACATGTCTACAAGGGGACCCACTCCCGTCTGCATCCCTGTAAATGGCAAATTCTTCCTTTTAACTCTTTAAATGAAAAGCATATGACACATGCATAGCCTCTGATTCCTCTCTTGCATCACTGATTCAATCTGTCTACAATTCCCAGAAGTTCTACTTTCTACTCTTCTCAACCTCTCCTCTGCTGTGTGCTTGACCAAGCTACCATCATCTCTTCCCTGGATTCTTGCAAAAAAAAAAAATCCTGATATCCCTATTTCTGCCTTTGCCCCCTCTTCTCCCAGTCTAATGTCACCAAGTAACCAGATTGACCTTAATAAAACAGAAACCAGATTTTCTCATGCCTCTGCTCAAAACTGTCCAAGGATTTCCCATATCACTCAGAGAAAACCTAAAGTTCCCCAGTGACCACTAAGACCTGATGTCATCTGGCTTACATT
>VMDR010036122.1:0-10571 GCA_007922815.1 Macrotus californicus | reverse complement strand
CTTCATCTCTCCCTCAAAACTTTTTTCTTTTTTGATTTAATCTTTATTGTATTTTTTTCCATTGCCATTTAGTCCCCTTATACCCATCTTCCTTCAGCAATTACCACACTGTTGTCTGTGTCCATGAGTCCTTTTTTCTTTTTGCTCAATTCCTCCACCCCTAACCTCCCCTCTCCTCAGCTGTCATCCTGCTCTCCATCTATGAGTCTGTCTCCATTTTCCTTGTTAGTTCCAAACTTTTTCTAATTGCTGCTTTCCCACCAGGATTTTGTCTTCTACGCTCCCCGACTGCGGATTAACAAGCGGATCTTGGCTCTGTGCATGGGGAACCATGAGCTATACATGCGCCGTCGCAAGCCAGACACCATTGAGGTGCAGCAGATGAAGGCACAGGCCCGAGAGGAAAAGCACCAGAAGCAGATGGAGCGGTAGGTGATGTGGAGCTCAAGTGGGGACCAAGGCCAGGCCAAGGAAACTGCTCCAAGTTGCCAAGTCTGCCAGAAGCAGGACATGAAGCCATCCTGAGACTGGGAGCAGGGAAGAGTTGGGGCGGGGAGAGAGAGAGCACTGTATAGCGATGAGACCCCCTCCAGGAAGGAGGCATCAGAAGCTTAGGCTTTCAGAGGCTCATAGGAGGGAGGGTCATTTCATAGTTTGCCATTGTTATGATCTCATGCCATTGTTCTTCTAGGCAGATTCTGGGTTGTTCCAGGCTATCTCACCAGTATAGTGACTATAGCAGAAGACTCCGTGCACATTTAAACCTAGACTCTGTAGGAGTTTTTTGAGTGGAATTGGGTAGAACTGCCAGAATTTTCCCTATAAAGCCTCTATGCACTGGAGGTCCTTGCTACTCAAAGTACAGCAAGGCTCAGCAGCATCAGCATCAACTTAGGAACTTGTTAGAAAGGCACAATCTGACACTTTGTCCCAGATCTATTGATTCAGAATCTGCGTTTTAAGATCCTAGTAACCATTTCTCCAATGAAGATATCCTAATGGCCAATAGGCACATGAAAACACTTTTAGTCATTAGGGAGTTATAAATCAAAACCACAGTGAGGTACCACCTCATGCTCATTAATATGGATATAGTAAATAAAAACAAAATAACAACTGTTGGCAAGGCTGTAGAGAATTGGAACTCATGTTTGTTGCTGGCAGGGAGGTGAAATGGTTCAGGTGCTATGAAAAAGAGTTTGGAGGTTTCTAAATAAGTTAAACTTAGAATTACCATATGATCCCATAATTCCACTCCTAGGTATATACACCAAAGATTTTAAAAAAGGTGTTCAAACAACTACACATACACATGTATTCATAGTAGTTTATTTACAATATCCACAATGTAGAAACAGCTCAAATGTCCATCAGTGGATAAATGGATAAATAAATTATGCATCCATACAATGGAATATTATTCAGCCATAAAAAGGCATGAAGTACTGGCCTGGCTGGTGTGGCTCAGTGGATTGAGCACCGGTCTGCAAATGAAAGGGTCACTGGTTCGATTCCCAGTCAGGACACATGCCTGGGTTGCAGGCCAGGTCCCCAGTAGGGGGTGCGCAAGAGGCAACCACACATTGATGTTTCTCTCCCTCTCTTTCTCTCTTCCTTCCCCTCTCTCTAAAAATAAATAAATAAATAAAATCTTAAGAAAAAGGCATGAAGTACTGATACACACTACAATGTAGATGGACTTCTAAAACATTATACTAAGTGGAAGAAACCAGACACAAAAAGTCACATATTGTATGATTCCATTTATATGAAATATCCAGAATGGTTAAATCTATAGAGACAGAATATAGATTGGTGATTGTCAGGGGCTAGGGGATGGGAGATGGGGAGAAACTGCTTAATGGATATGGGTTTTTACTTTGGACTGATGAAAATATTTTGGAACTAGGTAGTATTATGAATGTACTAAATGCCACTGAATTGTTTGCTTTAAAATGGTTAATTTATTAATTTCATCTTAATAATTTATTTAAAAATAAGATCCCAGGTGATTCCTATGCATTTCACAAAGAGCTTGGAACTTCAAGAGGCTTCTAATCTAATAGGCTGGAGAAGTATGAGAAGTTAAACACCAAGGTTCACGTTTATTCAGAAAAAAGTTACTGAGATTGGGGGCAGTTTACAGAGCTGGATCTGGCAGAAATCTCCCCTCAAGGATATCACAGTCTTGTAGGAGAAAAAGGAAATTGAAAGTTCAAAGTATGTTGACTTTTCATTGGCTTAGTTATGACAGTCTCCATTGGCTGAGCTGTTCCTGGGCAAGGAAGAATCTTTTCTTCCTCCTGCTAAAGTAGTATTACTTCCAAAAAGGAAGATAGTCTCTTCCTTTTGGGGTCAGTAATGTGTGTTGAATGGTACGTGCATGAGAGTTTTCTCTTCTACCCTCCTGACTCAATTTTAAATGAGGTTTCTATTTATTAATTTTCATAGTACAAAGTGGTATGGAGAAAGATAAGAGGGAGAAGGAATAGGAAAAAGGATAGTCCAAGTATTCTGAGGGCTCAGAGAGAAAAAAGACATTTAGCCAAGGGAGAAAGGTCTCCTGGAAGAAGTGTGGGGGCAAGAAAAAGAAAATACTTATTCTAGATTTGCCAAAAATTCTGGGGAAAAAGAATATAGAGTTGGGATTCAGAGAACCAGCAGAGTTAGGCCTGAGGACTGATGTTCTAGCCTCAGAGATCACCATACTTGAAGCACAGTATCCCAGCACAGAGCCAAAACTAGTCTTATAACTCCCCAAGGTTGCCAAGGCAGAACTTAATAGGCCATTTTATAGATAGGGGTATTGAGAACAAGTGCAAAGAGGTGACATAGTTAAGGTCATCCACTGGTTAGAAGTGTAGGTTGGATCTCCTGAGTCTTGGACAAACTGATTGAGCCTTGAGCGTACTGACCCATGTGGTACTAGATGTAATGACCAGGATTTGGAGATAAGGGAGAGTGATGCCAACTCACAAACTCTGCGTGTGTTATATGGATGGGGACTGAGGGTTCAGGGCCAGGGAGCCTTGGGGATCCCAGGTTTTCCGTGTGGCCTTGCTATCTTGTTTAATCCTTTCTTTCTCCTTTCCCAGTGCTCTCCTGGAAAATGAGAAGAAGAAGCGTGAGATGGCAGAAAAGGAGAAGGAGAAGATTGAACGAGAAAAGGAGGAACTGATGGAGAAGCTGAAGCAGATTGAGGAACAGACTAAGAAAGCTCAGCAGGGTGAGGCTTGACACAACCTTGGAGAGTAGGTTTTTCCAGAGCCTAACTCTATGAGCTCGAGGCCCACTGCCTGAACTGCAGACTCAGGCCACATAATACAGATGTGACTACAGAAGAGATAAATAGATGGGACAAGAAGAGTGCTCAGAGCTTTCTGCCAGCTGTGCCCTGGAAACAGTTCTAGGAAGAAAGTTAGGTGTCTCTATCTCTGTGCTCTTCACCTTCTTTTCCCCACCTTCTCTTCCCAGAACTGGAAGAACAGACCCGTAGGGCTATGGAACTTGAACAGGAGCGGAAACGTGCCCAGAGTGAGGCTGAAAAACTGGCCAAAGAGCGTCAAGAAGCTGAAGAGGCCAAGGAGGCTCTGTTGCAGGCTTCTCGGGATCAGAAGACGACCCAGGAACAGCTGGTAAAGCAACAAAATGGGATTGAAGGACCTGAGTTTTCTTCCCTTTCTGCCTACCTATTTACAGCTACCTTGCTTGTAGGGCTGGCTCTTTCCAGTAGGGCCTCCAGCAGGTAGTTCACTCAGAAGAAAGCTGAGAAGTCACTGGTTTGGCCCAGAAACCTTTGCAAACAGTCTTCCTTAACCCTTACTTTTACTCTATTTTCTTAGCCTTTGGAGATCTGAGCTGATGACCTGACAAAGGAAAGGGAAGGAGGAAGAAGTAAAGTGATCTACACTTGATTAACTACCTACTGTGTGCTATAAACTTTGCTAACAACTTTCCCCTTTTCCTTACTTTCTTATTTCCTCTTCCAAAGAACTTTGTGGCATTAACCCATATTGGAATACATGTCCAGAGAAGCAAATTAGGGCTCAGAGAGGTTTCCGAGACTTGCCAGAGGTCACACAGTTGTTACTAAGTAAGGATGAGAACCCATTTCTGCCTCTCTGAAGGGTGTGCTCCCTAAAATTATACACAAAACTATGTGCCTATGCATTTTTCAGGGGAGGAAGGTGAATATCCATACTTTCATTATAATTTCCAAGGGTTCTGTGATTTAGAAGTTAGGAATCTGTGATCCAAATTCCTCGGTATATGTTCTTCCTCATACTATTTGCAGTGGGAGTGCGGAGAACTAAGACCTAATTCTTAGGGGGAAGTTTCTTCTAACAGGGGTGTCCAACCTTTTGGTGTCTCTAGGCCACACTGGAAGAAGAAGAGTTGTCTTGGGCCACACATTAAATATATAAACACTAATGAAAACTGATGAACAAAAAAAAAAAGGTTTTAAGTAAATTTATGATTTTGTGTTGAGCCGCATTCATAGCCATCCTGGGCTCCATGTGGCCCACAGGCCTTGGGTTGGACATCCCTGCAGGAGTTTTTTCAAAGGTGTAAGGGTATGCGTAAGCTTTTTTCCCTTGTTCAGATCACCTTATGACACTTGAGTGTCTTTCCTATACTTGTCCTGGGAAGAGTCTTTGTGTAGCCCTGAGTATTCTTGGATAATAAGGAAGACACTTCCACTTTAGGCAGTAACACACTGATCTCTAAAGCCCTAACTGCACTGTACAGTGGGCAATACTGCGAGGGGAAAAGGGTGAGGGATGGGAATGAAGGGAGGGTGGAGAGGTGAGGAAGAGACGGAGATGATAAGCTATTTGTCTACAGTCTAGGTGGGGAGCTCTGACTTATAAAGAAATGATTTGGAGTTAATAGGGTACTATCGGAGATTGAGAGTAAGAGTGGTCCTCCTGGATTCTTGGAGAAGGTATGGTAAAAAGAGCCTCCAGCACAGCAAGCAAGTGGAACAGAAGGTTGCCCACCTGGGCTTTGAGGACCAGAAGGCCAAGCTCTCACAAACTTTCAATTTATCTATAGGCCTTGGAAATGGCGGAGTTGACAGCTCGGATCTCCCAGCTGGAGGTTGCCCGACAGAAGAAAGAGAGTGAGGCTGTTGAATGGCAACAGAAGGTAAGACACAGTGCCCAGAGCAAAGTGTTGTGGAAAGGGATACCACATGCACAGGTTCCAGTTCCATAGATGCCTTAGGTGTGGTTTCCATCCTCTTTTGATCATTCCTTGACAGCAGGCATCATGGGAGAAGGAGCTCAAGGCTTTTTCAAATAACTTCCTAGAATTCTTCAATACTCCAGAGAAATAGGTACAACTGCTCCTCTTATATAGCTGAGGAAACTAAGGATCAGGCAGATAAAGTGATTTTGCCTACCTGGTACCTGCCTTCTGCTGGGCCAATTCTAGGCATGTGTAGGACGCTGCAAGTTAGCCTGTTCTGACTGCCTGTCCTCTCCCTCTGTTACTGGACAGGCTCAAATGGTACAAGAAGACTTGGAGAAGACTCGTGCTGAGCTGAAGACTGCCATGAGTACTCCTCATGTGGCAGAGCCTGCTGAAAATGAGCAGGATGAGCAGGATGAGAATGGGGCAGAGGCCAGTGCTGAACTGCGGGCTGACGCCATGGCCAAGGACCGCAGTGAAGAGGAACGTACCACTGAAGCAGAGAAGAATGAGCGTGTGCAGAAGCACCTGAAGGTATCCTCAGGGCCAAAGGGTCAAGGAGACCATGTGCATTGATTTGGTAGTGCATGGTATGGTCTTCATTAGATCATCATGGGGGAGTAGGTGGAGGAGCCTGTCTCAGCGTTGTATGGCAGCCTGAGCCTTTCTCAAGTGAAAACTTTAATGAGAGGCACCTCTTATTTATTAATCAGACTCTGAGCCACATCTTTCTTTTTTAAATTTTTTGCCACATCCTTCGCCCATACTCCATTTACCTCATGTTAAGGAAGTACTTAGCTGACACAATTTCTACCTGAAAGTAGTACATTGTTCTATTCTCAGGGAATAATTGAAGCTTGGCCCCTAAGTTTGTGGTATTAATTTCTTATTCTTGACCCACTGCAGTCCTAATAGGGGTGGAAAAGGCTCTTAAAAATGTGTGTGTGTGCACGCATGCAAAGGGGGCACAAGGAGGGAAGATAAGAGAGAGGGGGAGGGAGGCACAAAGGGAGGGAGGAAGAAAAGAGGAGAGGGGAGAGAAGGAAAAATAGTGGTTAAAGAAAGGGAGGTAAAATGAGTGGAACCCATTAACCCATCATTCCCTTGCATCCTCACAGGCCCTCACTTCAGAGCTGGCTAATGCCCTCGATGAGTCCAAGAAGACTGCCAATGACATGATCCATGCTGAGAACATGCGACTGGGCCGAGACAAATACAAGACCCTGCGCCAGATCCGGCAGGGCAACACCAAGCAGCGCATAGATGAGTTTGAGTCCATGTAATATGTAATAGGCACCCAGCCTCTAGGGACCCCTCCTCCCTTCTTCCTCACCCCTGTACTCCTATACTCTCGCCTAACTCACACTCTGCTAGAGCCACTAACTAGAGCAGCCCTGAAGTCATGCCAAGTGTTCATTGTAGCCACGGGACCAAACCTAGCCCCTCAGCCCTCATTCACTTCCCTGGGCAGAGAAATGGCTCACTTTGGTGCCAATGGGACCCTCTTTTGCCTCTGTCCCATTCAATCTAGCTTGCTAGAACAGACCACTTCTATAGCTCAGAGGTAATTCCCACTTGATTTGGGAAACATTCCCACATTTACTGTTGTTCTCTAGGTGTCAAGTGTGGAGTAGGTTGAAAACTAGCCCCCACCACTGCCTTCTTCTTCAGGGTCCTGTGATTTGAAGAATTGGAGCATCACAGGTTTAGGGAAGGAGGCAGGGCCCTGGCTATATGCTCTAGGATGTCAAGTGACCTAGGATTAAGCCTCCCAATGCCCATTCCTTCTAGTTATTTAGGCTTTATAATCATTGGAAGCTAAAAAGATGTTCAGTCATTCTCTCTACCTCCCAGATTGGGCCTGTTACAAATTCAGTCCCAATAAGCCTTGTCCTTGACTTCAGGGACTCAGTTTCTCCCCAGGTTGAAATGGGGGAAGACAGTGCCTTCAAGAGGCTTTACCAACATCCTAGAAGGCCATTTGCCCTTCTATTCAGGCAAGGCTGGGTAGAAGATCCTTCCCTCAATGCCTTATGGGAGCCTAGGCCTGTTTCAAGTGAGCTCTATGGGCAGAAGTATCCCTTATTACTCTGGGTTCCTTCTCCCTTCTTGGGATCTACTCCTCCTCATTCCAATCCCCAAATCCTGTCCTGCTAGAACAATAGGGATGGTTACCCAAAAATCCAGCACCCCACCATCCAGGACTGTTGTCAGAGGGAGGGAATGTTCACACCTGGTTTCTGTATTTTCCCTGCTATGGGCCCCAGGCCACTTCTCTTATCAGAGCTACTTGGACCACTGCTTCTGATTCAGGGCCATCCAGGCCTCGGTATAGTGAACCTTGAATCTTGATACCAGTTGGCTGAATTGGTGAATGGATAGAAGAAGCTGAGTGTGGTGAGAGAAGTCCATGGCCTAGATCCCACAGTTTACTTGACTCCATCATGTGCCTAATAGCCCCTTTCTGTCACCTACCTCCAAGCTGGTGACTGGGCCTTGCTTATGTTTGACAAATCTCTAACCCAGATCTTGCCACCAGCTGTGCTGTCCTTTGGAGCTGTAAACCAGAGAACTGTTGGGGGCTCTGGCCTGGTCCCTTCCACAGCCCTACTACCCCTTCCTCTTAACCCAGGAGTAGCCTCTTCCTCCTCTCTGTTGCATGTGTGTTCTTTTTTCCCTACCAGTATTATATATTTTAGTGGCATCTAACTAAATATTGATTTCTGCATATCTTGCTAATGCACCCTTAGAAGATCTTAGTCTTGGAGCAGTCATTTTGGTCAAATTCCCTTACCACCCCCATACCTGGAAAGCATATACTATATTATAAAAGAATATTTTGCCAGAAACATTAATGTAAGAAGCTTTCAGTATTAGTGATATCACCTGTCACTATAGGTCATACAATCCATACTTAAAGTCCTTGGTGTGCGGTTTTATTGTTCCTTTCTTGCCTTCTCCCCAGAATTCAGTCCACAAGGGGCTATACTGTTCCTGCATGAAGTGCCCCTAGCCCAGAGCCCATGGCTTTGATCCCTACACCTTCTTCACTCTACCTGACCTTGGGGAGTTTTATGTGCATTGCTGTGAATTATATTGACACCCTCTTGGTGATATACCCTATATTAGCTAAATTTAAACCTGGAATTGTGGGGCAATCTAACTGCCTTAAGAGCAGTAACCCACCCCCAGGGAGGCTGGGGAGAAAAGTTAGATTTTGTATTCAGGTTTTTTTTGTGTATTTTGGGGGTTTTTAAAAATTATGTTTTGGAAGGGTTTATGCTCAGCCGTGTTCTATTTCAGTGCCAATAAAATTTAGGAAGACTTCACTGTGACTTGATGTTTCTTTCTGGCATGAGTGAGTGGCTGTAAGATACTTCACTGTAATTTTTACTCTATTGATCACCATCCCTGGTCTCATTTCATTCTCACCTCAGTCCTATGGGGAGTGGATATGACTATCTTCGTTTTATAGAAGAAGGAATGGACATGAAAAAGTACAATTACTGTCCAAGGGCACAGGACTAGCTGACTTAACACCCTATGTCCTTTTCACAGCTCCATACCAACTAGGTGGGCCCTGCACATGGTCAATGTGATGCTCCCAGACTCGCTTAGCACTGGGGCTTTGGGGCTTCTTGCGAGGGGTGGTTTGTATCTCAACTTCTCCTGGTGTGGTCAAGCCCTATCTGGCCTCCTTGTCAGCAAAGCCTCCAGGCTTGTCCACCTCCTACTTTCCTCATTTATTGCAGTGCCAATGAAGTTCCGATAAATTATTGTGAGCCCTGTTGCAAAGATAGTGGAGAATGAAGTGTAAAGTGAGGGCGAATCGGGCATGTATGTACACTACCTGCTGGACAGTATTTATGGTTTATAAAACGTCAATTTTGTAACCTAGGTATGGTCATCCCAATTTTAGAGATGAGAAAAATCTCACCAGCTCCCTTTTTGGTAGACCAGTACTTGCAAGGAAAAGTAAGTTATATATTTTGTGAGCCTTAAATTCTTACAATAACCCTTTGAGGCAGTGGCTCCCAAATGTGTCTGTGCATTAGAATCTTAAAGATTCCAAAGCCCAGATTATGTCCTCAAATCAAATTATAATCTCTAGTGGTGGCACACAGGCATCAGTATAGTACTTGATGATAACAATTTGCAGAAAAACTTGGGAACCACTGCTCTGAAGACATAGTGTTTTATCTCATTTTGCAGGTGGAGAAATTGATGCCCAGTAAGATGATTTAATTTGTCCAAGGTCACAGAGATTAGAAGTAGTAGAGTCAGCAGATGAACACAAGCAATCTAGTTCATGAGTCTGTACTCTTAACCACCATGCTATATTTCTCCCCTACCATTCCCGCCAGAGAATTGGGGAGGATGGGCACATACTGAGAACATGATATACTTCAGTTCTAAGGTAGCAAATAGAATTCTAGGGCCCTAGAACATAAGTGTAGGAAGGGGTCTTAGGAATTTCTGCTAATGATAGCTTGGGGAATAAAGGAGCTCTAGGTCCCCTCCAACTTCAACCAGAGGATTTTTAAAAATTTATCTTAGGGAGAAGGAGAGAGAGAAAGAGAGAGAGAGAGAGAGAGAGACAGACAGACAGACAGACAGACATAGATTCATTGTTCTACTTATTTATGCATTCATTTGTTGATTCTTGTATGTGCCCTGACCAGGGGTCAAACCTGCAACCTTGGCATATCAAAATGACGCTCTAACTAGGTGAGACACCTGGCCAGGGCCAGAGGATGTTTTTTGTATGCTTTGTATGTTAGGATGTATATGTGTAATTAATTATTTTTAAAGGGGATGACAGACAGACTTCCTGTTTCTAGGACGATGCATGTGATAGGATAATGGCACCTCAAAGGTGTACATGTTATAATTCATGAAACCTTTGAGTATATTACTTTATGTGACGAAAGGGACTTGGGGATGTAATTAAGGATTTTAATATAGGGAGATATGTTAGGTTATCCAAGTGGGCCCAATGCAATCACAGGGGTTCTTAAATGATGGGAGAGGGTCAGAATCAGAGTTGAAGATGCTATGCTGCTGGCTTTGAAGATGAAAAACGAGGCCATAAGCCAAGGAATGCAGGTGGCCTTTGAAAACTGGAAAAAACAAGGAAACAAATTCTCCCCTAGAATCTCCAGAAGGAACGCAGCACTAACATCTTTGTTTAAGCCCAAATTAAACCCAATTTGGACATCTATCTGACATTTACAATTGTAAGGCAATAAATTTGTGTTTTAAGTTACTATAACTTTGTTATCCACTTCTCAAAATTCTCCATTTTTGAAATGCCAATGTTATTAAAATGGAGAACAGAAGAGGTTGCCAGTTTTTAAGGAAAGGGAGTGGGGTGTGAA
>VMDR010036121.1:0-10572 GCA_007922815.1 Macrotus californicus | reverse complement strand
TTCAATAAGTGTTGGAAGAACTAGACTGGTAAATGGAAAATAAATGTACCAACTTACACCATACACCAGTATAAACTCAAAATATATAAAAGACAAATATAAGTCATGAAACCATAAAAGTCCTAGAGGAAAACAGAAAAATTTCAGATATCCCACATAGGAATATTTTTCCCAATATTACCTCCTAGGGCAAGGGAAATAAAGGAAAAAATAAACAAATTGGACTACATCAAACCAAAAAGCTTCTGAATGGCTAAAGAAACCCTTATCAAATTAAAAGGGATCTGACCGTATGGGAGAACATATTTGTCAATGATGCGTCAGACAAGGGCTTGATCTCCAAAATGTATAAAGAACCCATATGACTCCACACCAGGAAGACAAACAATCCAGCTAAAAATGGGCAAAGGAACTGAATAGACACTTTTCCAAGGAGGATGTACAGAGGGCCCATGACAAATGAAGAGATGTTCAACATCACTAGCCATCAGAGAGATGCCAATTAAAATCACAATGAGATATCACCTTACCCTTGTCAGAATGGCCATCATTAATAAATCAACAAACAATAAGTGCTGGTGAGGAAGCAGAGAAAAGGGAACCCTAGTGCACTGTTGGTGGGAATACAGACTCATGCAGCCACTATGGAAAGTGATATGGAATTTCCTCAGAAAACCAAAAATGTAACTGCCTTTTGACCCAGTGATTTCACTGCTGGTAATACACCATAAGAATCCTGAAATACCAATTCAAAAGAACTTGTGCACCTCTCTGTTCTTAGCAGCATTATTTACAATAGCCAAGTGCTGGAAACAGCCTAAGTGCCCATCAGTAAATGAGTGGATCAAAATACTGTGGTACATTTACAAAATGGAATACTACACAGCAGAAAGAAAGAAGGAATTCTTACCTTTCGAGATAGCACAGATGGAACTGGACTCTATTGTGCTGAGTGAAAGAAGCTAGGTGGTGAAAGACAAATACCATATGATCTCACCTATAACAGGAACCTAATGAACAAAACAAACAAACAAAAGAGAACCAGAGGCATGGAAATAAAGAATAGACTGACAGCGTCCAGAGGGGAGGGCGGAGGGGGATAAGGGTGGAAAGAAGGAGAACGGTCTAGTCAAGGAACATGAATAAATGACCCATGGACATGGACAACACTGTGGGGATTGACTGTGGGATGGGGGCATGGCATGGGTGGAAGAGGACAATGGGGGAAAATTGAGATAACTGTAATAGAATAAGAACAAGAAATAATTAAAAAAGAAAATGTGATTGAAAAATAAAAATGTAAGAAAAAATTTAATTTGTGTAACATTCCAGCAATAAGTCATAACCTCATGGAGATTTTTTAAATGATTTTATATCTAGTTCCTCTTGTATTTCTCTAGACCTAGTTTTGCATATTGAATATTTTTCTGATTTTTTTCTTGAACTATTAGTTTTCCCAAGGTACCATTTTTTCTTCCTGTGTCACTGGGTTGCTGCCCTAGTTTGAGCCTCTAATAAGTTGGATTTCCATTTTGATGCTGATCTCTGCTTAGTGTTACATCAGTGAGCATAGTCCTTATGGAAAATGTGTAGCCTTGATCAGAGTGGCTCAGTTGGTTAGAGCATCAGCCTATAGACTGAAGGGTCACAGGTTCGATTCCCAGGCAGGGAACATATCTGGGTTGCTGGTTTGGAACCCAAATGGTGTGCTTGCAGGAGCCAGCAATTGCTCTTTCTTTCTTACCTTGATGTTTCTCTTTCTCTCTCTCTTTTCCTCCCTTCTTCTCTGTCTAAAATCAATGAGCATGTTCTTGTGTGAGGATTTTTAAAAGTTTAAAAAACAAATTAAAAAAAAAGTGTTTGTGCGGTGTGTGTGTGTGTGTGTGTGTGTGTATCCATTTTTAACTGCATAGGAAAGATAAAGAATCTTAATTTCAGTGTCTCCGGTTATATTTTGTTTGCTTTTTTCTTTTGTTGATTATGTTCCAGTTAAAGGTGAGATCATATGGTATCTGTCCCTCACCGCCTGGCTTATTTCACTTAGCATAATACTCTCTAGTTCCATCTGTGCTGTTGCAAAGGGTAGGAGCTCCTTCTTTCTCTCTGCTGTGTAGAATTCCATTGTGTAAATGTACCTTACTTTTTTGATCCACTCATTTACTGATGGGCACTTAGGTTGCTTCCAGCACTTGGCTATTGTGAATTGTGCTGCTATGAACATTGCGGTGCATAGGTTCTTTTGGATTGGTGTTTCAAGGCTCTTAGGGTATAATCCCAGCAGTAGAATTGCTGGATCAAAAGGCAGTTCCATTTTTAGCTTTCTGAGGAAATTCCATACTGTTTTCCACAGTGGCTGCACCAGGCTGCATTCCCACCAACAGTGCACTAGGGTTCCCTTTTCTCCACATCCTCTCCAACACTTGTTGTTTGTTGATTTGTTTATGATGGCCATTCTGACTGGTGTCAAGTGGCATCACATGGTGGTTTTACTTTGCATCTCTCTGATGGCTAGTGATGTGAGCATCTTTTCATGTGTCTCTGGGCCCTCTGTATATCCTCCTTGGAGAAGTGTCTGTTCGAGTCTTTTGCCTATTTTTTAATTGGATTTTTTGTCTTCCTGGAGTGGAGTCATATGAGTTCTTTATATATTTTGAAGATCAAACCCTTGTCTGAGGTATCATTGGCAAGTATGTTTTCCCATGTAGTTGGTTCTCTGTTCATTTTAATGCTGTTTCCTTTAGCCAAGTAGAAGCTTTTTAATTTGATGAGGTCCCATTTGTTTTTTCTTTTCTTTATGCCCCTTGCTTTAGAAGAGACATTGAAATTAAGAACAATCTAACAATCACCAGAGGGGAGGGGGGAAGGGACAGTGGGGGAAGAGCCTTCAGGAACAACCATAAGGGACACATGGACATAACCAAGGGGGAGGGTGGGAGCAAGGGAGGGAGGTGGGATTGGCTGGGGTTGGGGTGGGGTGGAAGGGGGAAAATGCAAACAACTGTAATTGAACAACCATAAAGTAATTTAAAAAAAATAAAAGATAAAGAACCTAGATAAGTCAGTGGAAAGTGTTGATTCACATGGAAGTGAAATGATGAGGCAGGTCTCAGTCTGTTAGTAGAACCATTGTGAGTACTAGACAGGAGAGCAGGTCTCATTGACACTAATCTTGAAATTGGCCCAAAGGTGGAACTCTCAGTTCCAGTCAGTCCTTGTCCCTTCCAACAATATACAGATGGCTAACATTTAGGAGCTTAAAGGTCATTGTAAAATAAGAATCCGGAAGCCTGAAAGACAAGCAGGTCCCTTGTTGTAAACAATGCTTCCATTTTCCTGTGAGGAGGACACTGGAGGCAGTAGGTACCACTCCTAATTTCCCTGGCCCAGGCTGAGCATACCTCTTTATGCTGCATAATTCAGAAACCTGAGTCATGAACTCCCAGCCTTCCTTCAAGCTTTTCATACCATCTCCAGAAATTGCTGAGGAAGGAATATTAGCATTAAGTTAGATCACTTAATGGTGAATGGGCAAAAATTGAAGGGACAGGAGACAGGAGAGTATCAGCAGTCAAGAACAATTTATAGGTCACCATAGGAAAAATGTGTTATTTAAGACAACAAAGCACTGGAATGTGAGCCAGAGGTTCTCCATAAAATGTTTTAAGTAGCGCTGTAGCTAAAACAGAACTGAATTTTCTTTATTTTATATTATAGAGAGTATAGAATAATAATGGTTAAGTTTCTTTTGTCTCTTTACCTTGTAGTATTAATAATGGTAGCTAACATTTATTATTATGTGCCAGATACTCTCTTAATCCTCTTAAACATATTATCTCATAATTTTATTTAATCCTCACAATGATTCCCATGAGACATCATGGGGTGATGAAGCTGAGGTGTAGAGTATGAGTAAGTTTTCCTGGGTAATACAGTTATTGAGTGATACCGCTACTGATAGAAACAATAAGAGGTTGGCTCTCTAACCACAGAACTAAAGCTGTTAACTAATATGATATAATAGGTGTGTTCCTTTCTTTAACTCTGTTACATAAGTTAACAATGTTATGAAGTCTTAAGCTGATGCAGTGACAATGGAAATGGATGATTTTGTAAAAGTTTGTCTTCTTTCATGGAACATGGGAGTTAATTACAACTGTGACACACCTTTATCTATGTCAGAAAAGCTCAAAAGATAAATATTCTTATTAAAGACTTAAATATTGTATATAAATACTTTTATTATATAATAAACCATATTATATATGTTATTAAGCTATGAATAGACAGTGGTGGCTTTTACTATAGAAATATTGATAGATGTAAAGTACAGGTATCTCATACACACATATGTTTTTCTCAGATATGTGACATACCAAGGAATGTGCTCCTGTGTAACTGAGGTGAAGCATATTTGTGGCAGGGCCTTTTCCATGATACATATTAGATTAGAATATAGAGAGGTGTAGGCTCCAAGTGTACGTTCATGGATTGAGCTGTGTCTGGTTCAGTAATGAGTTTCCACCACTGTATCAGGAGTGAGTGAAAGATTTGGAGCCACAGCATATTCTAAAGCTTGAGGTTACCCATCTTCTTTGTTAGCTAGCTACCAGTGTCTGCTAGTACAGATGGGGAAATTGAAAGGTCAGTGTCTTTCAGGATACAAGGCTATATAAGCTTACATTTCCTGAACAGATCCCAGACTATCAGGTTGTTTCTATTTCTTTATTGATATAAATATTAAATTATAGAAAGTTATAGACTATTAATTAGTTACCAGTGGGCAACCTGTCTAGAGTACAGTAAGTCTCACTTAACATTATTGATAGGGTCTGAGACTTTAAGCTAAACAATATAAAATGAAACTAAATTTACCATAGGCTAATTGAAATAAACAACAGTCAAGTTCTTATGGACTTTCATCAATGTTATAACAAAACTACATTGAATGAAATGACATTATTTGAGGACTTGCTGTACCAGTTCCCTATGTGCTATAATTGTCTGGCTGTAATTTGCTCAAAGGTCCACTTCAGGTCCAGGCACTTTTGAAACACTACATGCTATTAGGCAGGGTTTTGCCAAGATGAAGACCCTCAGACCAAGCTGTATATAGTGAGGTAACTCTCATCTCACCTAATATCCCCACAACTACACCATACCACACTGGGCAGGCTTGCATCTAACCCAGAGCCCCTTTTTTTGACAGCTCTTCAGGGCCCTCATCCACTGATTAGGATAACTCCTCACAGCATTTTCTCAGACCAAGGTTTACACCACCACAGTGCATATCCCATGACAATCCTCCTGCCACACACTCACATTACAGATACCACCAGGCAGCCCATGATCACATGAGAAGCCATACCCTAACTGTGCATGGAATACAAGCTTTCTTTTTGAGGTCACTTTAGCTCTGATACAAACTGAGAAAACTTTGCTCTCCACCAGAGTATACCCTACAATGATGTTGCCTTGACACTGATCACCATGGCTTACATAGCCACTCTTTACTCTGTGAGGCCATCCTTGCTCAGATTGGAGCTCTCACTGAAATTTCCAATGCAGTGAAGCCAGCCTTACCTGGTCTGTCAACATGCTGCCACACTACAACATCATGAGGTCTATCCTGACCATACAGCCACCACTTTCCACGGGACAACCAGTCCAGACTCTCCCATTGCTGGGTCCACAGTAAGAATGACCTCACTAGCTCTAAACTTCACCAGGGCTTATCCCACCATTTTTCTCAGAGTAAAAGCATCCTTCTCCCAGACGAAGGTTCACATCTCACTAAATACCCAGTGAAGAAACTTTCCAGTGCCCCTAATCAGTGTTGTGTTATTCAGAAGGCCAGGAAAGATGTGCTTAGGGCATAGCACTGCAGGGTCATAAGTCAAATAATTTCTTAAAAAGTTGGAAATTTGAACTCTGGCTGGTGTAGCTCAGTGGCTTGAGCATCTGCCTGTGAAGCAAAGGATCACTGGTTTGAATCCCAGTCAAGGCACATGCCTGGGTTGTGAGCTAGGTCCCTTCTGGGGAGCACAAGAGAGGCAACCACACATTGATGTTTCTCTCCCTCTTTTTCTCTCTCCCTTACCCTCTCTCTAAAAATAAATAAATGTATTTTTTAAAAAGTTGGAAGTTTGATATTAAAATGAAGTCAGAATTATAAAATCAGAACCTTGTTGGATTTTTAAAAACACTTGTATGGTTTAAAATTGTTTGCATTTGAATTACAGAGAGGAGGATGGACATAAAAATCTTTTCAGTGATTAGGGCTTCCAAAGGTCTTATTCTGGCTCTGCCCTTTCCGTTTTGCCATAAACTATGAGGCAGTCATCTGCCCCTACCCAAAATGCCTTACACCATTAGCCAACTCTTGCTTAGAATAGTAATCCTATACCACAATAATCATCCAGAATATGTGGATATGGCCATGCCAGGTTTTAAAATATTAAACTCTTTCTCCTGAATCACTTTTCCTGAACCTTGTGAATCGCTTCATCACCCAAGCTTCCCTACACCTTCCCCTAAGGATTCCTGGACCACCTCATAATCTAGTAACTGAGGAATAATGTCTGATTCAGCATCCTTTTCCAATGTTTGTACTGATTGGCTGGTTCCTATGCAGAGTCTGTTGTTAAATATTTTGAATATCATCCTCTCTTTTAACTACTGCATTGAATATTATACAGCTCTCTAGGGCTCACTACTTTGGTGCGTATTCCAATAGGCAAATCTCTTACAAAACAGAGAAGACTCCAGCCCTGACCAGGTTACTCTGTTGGTGGGAGGATTGTCTTGTACACCAAAAGGCTGCAGGTTTGATCCCTGGTTGGGGCACATACAGGAGACACCAATCAATGTTTCTTTCTCACACTGATATCTCTCTCTCTCTCACTCTCACTCTTGTTCTCGCTCTCTCTCTCTCTCAAATCAATAAATGTATCCTTGGGTGAGAATTTTTAAAAAGAGCTTAACACTAAAAAAAAAAAACAGAGAAAAAAGTGGGGAGTGATATCCCAGGAGCAAGGACTCCCAGCCCAACAGCAGGCCTTCCAGCTCAGGGTTCCAGTGCCAGGAAGATAAGTACCCACAACTTCAGGCTTCAAAAACCTGTGGATATTGAGTCAGCAGAAGAAACTGCTGGAGTCTCGAGCAGTTCCTCTTAAAGAATGCACATGCACACTCACCTACTTGGACTCTCTGCCTCTGAGCTCCAGCACTGGAGTAGCAGCTTGAAAGGTACCAGTGGCATAAAGAGAGGAACTGCAGTGTCTGGTATCAAGGTAAGCAGAGGCCATGGTCTCATTTCTACACCCCCCCCCCCGCCACAGAGCCATAGAGCTGTTGCCATATCTGGGACCTCATCAACTCGGCTAACACTGTTTGACCTGTTTTGGAGACCCCCTAAGACTTTGCCCCACCCAACATGCAGCCCCACCCAAGCTGTTTTTCCATATGAATGTCTGGTTTTGGCTGATACTTCACAACTCCCTAAATCCTCTCAAATAAGCAATAGCTGGGCTCAGTGACCCCAGGCTGGGAACTACCAGCAGCCAGCCAAGATGCACAACTTGGCTTCACCTGGAATCTCCAGTAAGCACAAGTAGCAGCCATCTCAGATTGCTTTATAGCTCAGGCAGGGTACCCTAGGCAAAACACAGGTGGGGTCTGACCCTGGCCTGTACCACCCAGGAAACCCTTTGGCCAGTGAGCCCATAAGACAACTACAGACCCGCTCAGAGCACTACCACTCTGCCCCTGCATAGCTGATCCTCCACAGAGGGAAGAGGTTGGTAATCAATGATTGTAGCCAGTCCTTGCCCCTAAATAGCCTGGGTAAATCATTCTCATGGATCTGTCAACAGCAATCAAGGCTCATCTACAAGAGAGAGTGTACTCAGCCCACGTGAAGGGTACACCTTGAGTACCCAGCTTGGGTAATAGGGGAGGCTGTGCCTCTGCACCCTACAGGACACCTACTACATTAGGACAAACTACCAAAACCTGGAGTCAAAACAGCTCTACCTTATACACAGAAACAAACACATGGAGGCTGCCAAAATGAGGAGACAAAGAAACATGGTCCAAATGAGAGAAGAGACCAAAAAGAGCTAAGTGAAATGGAGCTAATCAAACTATCAGATGCAGAGTTCAAAACACTTGTTATAAGGATGCTCAAGGAACTTATGGAGGACCCCAGCAGCATAAAAAAGGTCCAGTCAGAAACAAAGGATAACCTAGTAGAAATAAAGAACAACTTACGGGGAAACAACAGTAGAATGGATGAAGCCAAGAATGAAATCAGTGATTTGGAACATAAGGAAGCAAAAAACAACCAATTAGAAAAACGAGAAGAAAAAAGAATTTTAAAAAATGAGGATAGTATAATAAGCAGCCTCTGGGACAATTTTCAGAGATCCAATATTTGCATCATAGGGGTTCCAGAAGGAGGAAAGAAAGAGCAAGAAATTGGAAATCTATTAGAAAAAATAATGAAAGAAAAGTTCCCTAATTTGGTGAAGGAAGTAGACATGCAAATCCAAGAAGCACAGAGTCCCAAATGAGGGATGCAAACAGGCCCACTCCAAGACACACCATAATTAAAATGCCAAATGTTAAAGATAATCTTTTTAAAAAATTCTTTTAAATATATTTTATTGATTATGCCATTACAGTTGTTTCATTTTCCCTCCTTTATTCCCCTCTTCCCTGCACCCCTCCACCCACATCCCCCTCCTTAGTTCATGTCCATGGGTCATATATATAAGTTCCTTGGCTTCTCCATTTCTTATACTATTCTTAACCTTTCCCTGTCTATATTCCACCTACCATTTATGCTGCTTATTCCCTTCCCCCTCTCTGCTGCTCACTCTCCATGTGACCTCCATTTCTCTGATCTGTTCCTATTCTAGTTCTTTCCTTAGTTTTTTTTTTAGATTCAGTTGTTGATAGTTGTGAGTTTGTTGTCATATTACTGTTCATATTTTTGATCTTCTTTTTCTTAGATAAGGGCCTTTAACATACCATGTAATAAGGGCTTGGTGATGATGAACTCCTTGAAATAGACCTTATCTGGGAAGCACTTCATATGCACTTCCATTCTAAATGCTTGCTTTGCTGGCTAGAGTAATCTTGGATGTAGGTCCTTGCCTTTCATGACTTTAAATACCTTTTTCCAGCCCCTTCTTTCCTGCAAGCTTTCTTTTGAGAAATCAGGTGATAGTCCAATGGGAACTTCTTTGTAGGTAACTCTCTCCTTTCCTTATGCTGCTCTTAAGATTCTCTTTTTATCTTTAATTTTGGGTAACTTAATGATGATGTGCCTTGATGTGTTCTGCCTTGGGTCCAACTTCTTTGGGACTCTCTGGGCTTCCTGGACTTCCTGGAAGTCTATTTCCTTTGCCAGATTGGGGAAGTTCTCCTGCATTATTTTTTTCAAATAAGTTTTCAATTTCTTGCTCGTCTTCTTCTCTTTCTGTCACTCCTATGATTTGGATGTTGGAATATTTAACATTATCCCACAGATCCCTAAGCCTCTCCTCATTTTTTTGAATTCTTATTTCTTCATTCTGTTCTGGTTGAATGTTTATTTTTTCCTTCTGGTCCAAACCATTGATTTGAATCCCAGTTTCCTTCTCTTCACTGTTGGTTCCCTGTACATTTTTCTTTATTGCACTTTACACAGCCTTCACTTTTTCTTCTATTTTGTGACCATACTCAACCATTTCTGGGAGCACCCTGATTACCAGTGTTTTGAACTGTGCATCTGATAGGTTGGCTATCTCTTCCTCACTTAGTTGTATTTTTTTCTGGAGTTTTGATCTGTCTTTCATTTGGGCCATTTTTTTTTTTGTCTCGACGCACCTGTTACATAGTTAAATGCAGCAAGAGAAAAGAAGTTAGTTACCTACAGGGGAGTTCTCATAAGACTGCCAACTGATTTGTCAAAAGAAACTTTCAGGCAAGAAGGGATTGGCAAGAAATATTGAAACTCATGAAAATCAGGGTCATAGAGCCAAGATTGCGCTACCCAGCAAAGCTATCATTTAGAATCAAAGGGCAAATAAAGAGCTTCCCAGACCATGAAAAACTAAAGGAGTTCATCATCACCAAACCATTATTATATGAAATGTTAAAGGGACTTATTTAAGAAAAATAAGATCAAAACTGTGAACAATAAAAGGGCAAAAATACATACCTATTAACTATTGAATCTAAAAAACAAACTAAGCAAACAAGAAGAACAGAGAGAGAATCATGGATACAGAGGGCGTTTTGATGGTTGCCAGATCGGATGAACCTGTGGGGGAATAGTTAAAGAGGTGAGAGGATTAAGAAGTACAAGTAGGTATTTATAGGATAGCCTTGGGGATGTAAAGTACAGTATAGGAAATGAAGTAGCCAAAGAATATATATGTACGATGCATTTACATTAACAATGATGTGGGGATTACCTGAGAGAGTGGGGGTGCTGGTTGGAGTAGGGCAAATCAGGGAAAACTGGGACAACTATACAAGCATAGTCAATAAAATATAATTTTAAATAAATAAATACATTTTTAATAT
>VMDR010036120.1:0-10572 GCA_007922815.1 Macrotus californicus | reverse complement strand
ACTATTACTGAAAATACTAGTGTTATTACTGAATACTGTTTTATTCTTCTTTGCAATTTTTTGTCCTTAAGGTATAATCTATTAGAGACAATTCAAATGAATTGTTTTAAAGGTTATTAAAATAAAAATCTTCTATGTGGTTAAGCTACTGATCTATCGTCTATCTATTAATCATCTATCTAGCTAAATATCTATTCATAAGACCACACGCCTGTCCACACACACACTATGTGGATCCATGAACTGACCTAAATACAGCAGCACCACGTTCAATCAGTTGATTGACACAAACATCTCATATACTTTTTGAATATTGACCAAAAATCACTTAGGAATGTGAATGGCTTGGTCAAATTGGAGGTGGAGGGTCTTAATATCTATAGATGAGCTGTGTGGGAAAGGCAGGTGATGCTAATAATTTCAATTTAGGAAAGGATGGGTGCTCAGCTGAGGTTGAAATATTTTTATATAAATTTAGTTTTGGTACATTTTTCAAATCACACTTTGCTGGAGGAAGTCTATTTGTCTCTCAATTATCTTTTAATTTTAATGTTTTTCTATGGTCAAAACAAACATTATAACCTATAACTCCACTTTATTCTTTGATGATCTTTATTGGCCTCTTTTTTTAAAATATATTTTATTGATTATGCTATTACAGTTGTCCCATTTTCCCCCTTTATTCCCCTCCACTCTGCACACCCCTCCCACCCACATTTCCCCCTCAACCCCCGCTTAGTTCATGTCCATGGGTCATATATATAAGTTCTTTGGCTTCTACATTTCCTATACTATTCTTAACCTCCCCCTGTCTGTCTTCTACTTACCATTTATGTTTCTTATTCCCTGTACCTTTTCCCCCTCTCTCCCAACTGATGATAACCCTCTGTGTGATCTCCATTTCTGTGATTCTGTTCCTGTTCTAGTTGTTTGCTTAGTTTGTTTTTGTTTTGTTTTAGGTGTGGTTGTTAATAACTGTGAGTTTGTTGTCATTTTACTGCTCATATTTTTTATCTTTTTCTTAGATAAGTCCCTTTAACATTTCATATAATAAGGGCTTGGTGATGATGAACTCCTTTAACTTGACCTTATCTGGGAAGCATTTGATGGAAAGAGTAATCTTGGATGTAGGTCCTTGCCTTTCATGACTTGGAATACTTCTTGCCCGAAAGGTTTTTTTTGAGACATCAGCTGACAGTCTTAGGGGGAATGCGGGTGGGAGGGATGTGCAGAGTAGAGGGAAATAAAGGGGGAAAATGGGACAACTGTAATAGCATAATCAATAAAATATATTTTTAAAAAAGAAGCCAATAAAGATCATCAAAGAATAAAGTGGAGTTATAGGTTATAATGTTTGTTTTGACCATAGAAAAACATTAAAATTAAAAGATAATTGAGAGACAAATAGACTTCCTCCAGCAAAGTGTGATTTGAAGAACGTACCAAAATTGAATTTATATAAAAATATTTCAACCTCAGCTGTCTCCTTTTCTCTTACTGCTTTTAAGATTCTCTCTTTATCTTTCCTCTTGGGTAATGCAATTACGATGTGCCTTGGTGTGTTCCTCCTTGGGTCCAACTTCTTTGGGACTCTCTGAGCTTCCTGGACTCCCTGGAAGTCTATTTCCTTTGCCAGATTGGGGAAGTTCTCCTTCATTATTTGTTCAAATAAGTTTTCAATTTCTTGCTCTTCCTCTTCTCCTTCTGGTACCCCTATGATTCAGATGTTGGAATGTTTACAGATGTCCTGGAGGTTCCTAAGCCTCTCCTCATTTTTTTGAATTCTTGTTTCTTCATTGTGTCATGCTTTAATGTTTCTTTCTTCCTTCTGGTCCACACCATTGATTTGAGTCCTGGTTTCCTTCCCATCACTATTGGTTCCCTGTACATTTTTTTTTATTTCACTTAGCATAGCCTTCATTTGTTCATCTAATTTGTTACCATATTTAACCAATTTTGTGAGCATCCTGATTACTAGTGTTTTGAACTGTGCATCTGATAGATTGGCTATCTCTTCACTGCTTACTTGTATTTTTTCTGGAACTTTGATCTGTTCTTTCAAATCGGCCTTTTTTTTTTTTTTTTTCTGTCTTGGCATGCCTGTTGCATAGTAAGGGGTGGAGCCTTACGTGTTCACCAGGGTGGGGCAACCCATGTCTTTGCGTTGTGACGCTGTCTGTGGGGGAGGGGTCCAAGAGGGAAAAATGCCGCTTGCTCTGCTCTCTATTGGTTTTCAGTCACTTCCTCTGCTACCCACAATCAAATTGGGCCCTTCTGGTGCTGATTCCTGGGTGGATTTGTGTATGCTCTAGGACCCTGTGGGTCTCTCCAACAAACTCTCCTGTGAGGCTGAGAGTTTCTCCAGCTGCTGCCTCAACCCCCACAGGTGTTTTCAGTCAGAGGTTTGAGGCTTTATTTCCTGCGCTGGGACCCTGGGTTGCATGGTCCGTCTCGCTCCCCAGTTGTTCCTTCCAGTTCATCTGCATGCAAATGTGGGACTACCCTGTCTGCCAGCCGCTGCCTTGCCTCAAGTCCTCTCTGCCTAGTTGCCTGTCTCTGCCCCTCCTACTGGTCTGGGTGAGTGTTTCTTCTTTAACTCCTTGGTTGTTGGGCTTCCATACAGTTTGATTTTCTGTCAGTTCTGGTTGTTTTTTGTTTTTAAATTTGTTGTTGTCCTTCTTTTGGTTGTGCGAGGAGGCACAGTGTGTCTACCTACGCCTCCATCTTGGCTGGAAGTTCCTCTTTACTGACTTCTTTGTATAACCATTTATCTTAATTTGGTAAAATTTACCTATACTTTGCAAGTGCACATATATAGCCCAGTAACTTTTATCTGGTATATATGAAGGAAGGGGTATGAACATGGTTCTGGTAATTATGATGAGGTCCTGAAACCCCAAGTAAATGGATAAATTTCTTCTCATTTAAAAACCATTAGCCCTGGCTAGTGTAGTTCAGTGGAATGAGCTCAGACTGCGAACCAAAGGGTCACCAGGTCGATTCCCAGTCAGGGCACATGCCTGGGTTGTGGGCCAGGTCCCCAGTGGGGGCCACGTGAGAGGCAACCACACATTGATATTTCTCTCCCTCTCTCTTTCCTTACCTTCCCCTGTCTCTAAAAATAATTTATTGAGTCTTTTTTTAAGGTTTTATTTAACATTAGTTACTCCATTGGTTATGAGGCATTTCATAGAAACAAATATAAAGTATTTCCTGCTCTTCTCATCACATCTCGGCCTAACACCTCCAGTATTTAGGCTGGTTTAGACACAAATACCCCAAAGTGCAGTGCTCAATCCCTAGGAAGAGTCATCAGTAGTAAGGTGACAAACTCTGCTGTCCTTCATCATTACTGTTCTTATAAGTGAGCATCACAGGGTGTGCTCAGGGGTGGGGACAGACATGCTTTAACCAGATAAAGGGCTGACACCTGAATAATACAAATGGTCACAATATGGGTATAACAGAACTATACATCTAGTTGCACAAATAAAGTTCTTATTGGTAAAAACATCTGAGAATTGAAATAAGTTCCAATGAGTTTTAGAGGACATTCTAACATTACCGAGGACTCTCAGGGAAAGAGCAAAGTGCTATTTCCAGCGAAAATAAAGAAAAAGCAGAGAGAATTGGCTTCAATAAATACCTTGGAACAGTCGGAGATGAGAATTTACTCTGGGTCTTTTCATAAATTAAAATGACATTAGGGACAGTTTTTAAACAGGAAAAGTTAGCTTTCGTTTTTCACAAAAAAGATCTTATATAACTCCAGCACACAGCTGTGTAATTAACTATAGTTTATATATGCAAAATCAGCTCTGCCCTTCTACTTTATTACTGGAAAATGAGATTGCTAATTGGACTAGAAATCTTTAGAAGGGGAAAAATCAAATAGAAATGGAGAGGCTGGAGATGTGTATAGAAAGGAACAGTGAGAGAAGACATTAAAACATAAAGGAGATATAGAGGTTATTGCAGTAATGCTTTTTTATAGTCTCCTCAGAATTGCCTCCTGAAACCAAATCCAACCAGGGTTGGACAGAGAGATTTTTTAAAAAAGAAAAGAGAATGTACACACACAGGACAGACAAAAACATGTTGCAGGAATAAACTTGTCAACATAGGTGGATAACAGTGAGGTCCAGAAACCCAATGATACAGGCAAGGGAGGCCGAATGACCACAAGCAAAACCAGAAACACCTCAGCTAACAGGTGCGCAGGTAAAGAGAGAATTAGAAAAATCTCCATTTTGACTCCCTAAGAAGCAATGGATCTTGGTGACAATCACCAGTAATTAAACCATTAGCATCAAGTTTGGTCAGGAAAGTAAATACAGTCATCTGGCTGGCAACCCTTCAGTCCAAATTTCATGTGAGCCTCACAGTCATAATACCTAATCATTCTGTGCCTTCTGGTGTGAAGCAATTTGAAGCACATGGTGCCTTCTACGGAAAAAACATGGCAAATGTGGAACCTGAATCTGAGCAGCTTCTACAGATAGTATTCATTCTTGGGATATGTAAGGCTAGGATAACAAGTCGAATGATGTCACAAGAAAGAAAACAGCTACAGAATATGGGACATTGTACATGCTCATTGATACTTTGCTGTAATAAGTCAGTGTCAAGGGAAAAAGAGGGTTATTTTTACTGTTGTCCCACTACAGTTCTCCCCATTTTCCTCATTGCTCTTCCCTGCCCTGCCCAAATCTATAGATTTATAAGCTAGTGTAAATGTTGGGCTTTGTTTTAAGATATATTTGACAAATAAACTGTAAATATATATTTATGAGATGATAGGGGAAATCTGGTCTGGACTGGGTATTAGGTGTCCTCAAAAGATTCTCTTTAATTGTGTTAGTTGTGATAGTGGTATTGTGATCATGTAAGAAAATGTACATTTTAAAGTTGTGGTTACTAATACCTAAACAATGTAAGCAAGTCACCATCCAGGTACAACTTAACTATAAATATAATTCCACACACCAAAAAAAAAAAAAACAAAAAAAAAACCTATCAGTAAAAATATTTCCTGATAATTTGAGTAATTATAGGTATGTTTTAGAAATGTGTGCAGAAATGACATAGTGTTCCAAATTTTATTTTATGACAGGAAAATGAGGAAGGGCTTAAAGGAGTGTAAATGAAACAATGTTGGCAAAAATTTGATTGGCTTTAAATCTGGAGGATGTGTCTTGTACTAGTCTCCCTCAATTTGTGCATGTTTGAACATTTTATAATTAAAAATATTAGAAATATAATGATAAATTGAGGTTGTTTTTATTCAACAAGGATTTTGTAGGCATCTTCTTGGGGCCAGGCCTGGGGAGTCAATGCCGATCACTCGGACCTGGGCTGCGCAGGCATGGACCTTACCTTGTACTTTACCAAGGATCAAAACCAAGTTGATAAAATGTTGTAAAAAGCGCTATGTGCCATGAAGGAAATAAACGGGATGCTGAAGTAGAGAATAATACGAGGACTCTCAAAACTTGCAGGAATGTGGGGCCAGACCAGCACCTTCAGAGAACATTAGGCTGAGACCGGAAGTGTCTAGTTATTTTTGTAAATGGGATAAAGAGTTTTCTAGGCAGAAAGAATGACATTTATTTTACTCTTAATTTTTTCAACTACAGTTTACATTCCATATAATTTTGTACTAGTTTTTGGGTACACAGCACAGTGGTTAGACAATTATATACTTTACAAAGCATTCCTCCTGATATTTGAAGTTTCCAACTGTCACAATACATAGTTATTATTACATACTATAATATTATGGACTTTATTCCCTGCACTGTACTTTACGCCCCCCTGACTGTTTTGTGACTGCCAACCTGTACTTCTTAATCCCTTCACCTTTTTCACTCAGCCCCCAACACTACTGTCCTCTGGCAACCAACAGTCTGTTCTCTGTATCTATGAGTCTGTTTCTGGAGAACAACATTTATACAATCTGTGTTTGGGGGAGAGTTTGGTTGGGTAGACAATTGAAAGGCTACCACTGGTTTGAGAACTTGGTAATGACCCAGATGAGGGAGAAAAGGAAAAGGAGTGGGTTGCAGTAGACCCCATGAGCCTCAGAAAAGGGCAAATTTGTATTTTAGTGTATGTGCATCAGGAAGTTCCAGAGGGTCTTCAGAAAATGTCATTTTCCTTTTTACACCATTTCAAGATCACCATAACTGGTGCAGATAAAATAGTTTGGAAGATATAATGTATTTACTTATTTCTTCAGTCACACAGTTAAGTGCTGGGTTAGCGTTCTGTGGAGATACAAGATTCTACCTGCTTGTTTTTCCTTGCTAGTAATTTCAGAACAAGAAAAGAATACGAGAAAACCAGAAAAAATCCTTTAAAATGAATTGCTTTCCAAATTCAAATGAATGTTTAAGCTTTTAACAAGTCTGTTTTCAATACAGAAATAGCTCTAACTGGAATGAAAAAAAATAGTTTGATTTTTGGACAATTTCTACTGTATTTTTTTTCTCTGATACAGAGTTATAGCTAGTTACAGCAAAGTTCTCCTGAATTGCAAATGAATGATTTTTTTAAAACATGGGTTATAAAATACACAAAAACCCTGGTGTAGTCAGGAGAAATGAAACCAAAAAGAAAAAAAATTGTTTCTGATTTTTTTCTTATGCAGACGTAGGCATGGATGATTCCTTTTGTTACAGTCTGTGCTAAATGACACCAGGAGCAATGTGGCTACCTATGCCTTTTTCTAATCAAAGTTTTTTATTTGCATTGCTTTTAGTCCTTCACTTTCTATGTTTAAAGTATTTTGAGACTCACACTCAGAATATAGCCAAGGGAGCCAGATTTGCCTAGTGAAATAGCTGGTTTAGACAGGTGTGACTTATTTCTGACATATGCTGTACAAGCAATTGTGTTAGGATGACATCCATCAGAGATAATGGCAAGCTAAAAGTGGCACTATCATATTTCATTCTGATAATCATAAAAGCATACACAGAAAGCCTAATATTTAAGCCCATAAGGGGGGAAAACCCTTCAATTGGCTTTTATAGCACAGATGTATTTAAACCAAAGTAAAGAAATGGGGCAGTGCTCAAACTAAGCTAGTGATATTGTTCATAATTTCATTTTAGTGAGTTGAAATTAATTTCTAGTAAACATCTGTTTCTAGTCCCTGGATCAACATAACCACCATTATCATTTTCAGAGTGCGTTTTTTAAAGACCTAACATCACATACAATGCCTGATACACTGCCAGTTACTGAGTCAGTTCTGTACATTTTCAGCCTGCATGGACAGGCACCTACCCAAGCCAACAGAAATTACTTTCGGAACTAATTCTATTAAGAAATTACCTTAGTAATTAATTCTATTGAAAAACCTTGGTTCTTTTCTCCTGAGGGGTAGAAGAAAGCACTACCTGGAAATGTCCTTGACATGAGTGAGTCAGGGGAAGATTTTCCGATTTAGAGGAACAAGGCAGAAAGTTCCCGTCTACCTGCCACAAGACTGCCTAGTTCCTCGGATACAACAACGTGCCTCCATCATTGACACTTTCTTTCTCATCACTTTAGAAATCAGGCTGTAACAGTGTAACAATCACTGGTCAAGACTGGTTTCAGGAAAGGGAACATTCTAACAAAACCAGGAGAATGTGTTAGAGTGGGGCCCAGAGACATTGGGGAGAGTGTTCTGAGCAGAGAGGAGTCATTGCATTCCTACCCCGTGAAAGGTACCAACAAGAACAGTGAGTGGCAGGGCAGGGGGGAGGTGGTGCGAGTAGGCTAGACCAGGGTGGACATTAGGGGGAGCATAGAAGGTGAGGTCGGAGAGTAACAGTGAGTCCGGTCAGGTAGGACATTATAAGTAGTGGTAAGCATCCTACTCTTTTCTCTCAGAGAAATAGGATGCCATGAGAGGATTATGAGCAGGAGGACATGATCAGACTTAGGTTTTAAAAGCCCTGACTTTAGTGTTGAGAACAGATTTCAGGGATAAGGGTGGAAACAGAAAAACTGGTCGACAAGACCACAATGACATAGTTGAGAGGAATGAATCAGGTATGTAGCTAGGGAGTTGAGAAGTGATTAGACTGTGGAAGGATTTAGCAGCACACCTTGTGGCATCCTTGTGGATGAACCAAATATATATGGCTGGAATGGTGGGTAGAATGATGTGATTTATTGTAAGCATTGCTAAATAAATGACTGTCACCTTGATTGAATGGCTCTTATCTCCAGGTTCTGACTTTTGACATTGTCTCTAGTTACTATTCTCTTCTTGCTTAGATATAGTGTTGTAGTTAGACATTTATTGTAACTAAATGCTTAGGTTATAATTTAGATAATAATAGGCATTATAATTTTAGGATTATTATTGTGATTTAAATAGAGGTAATATATATTACCATACATATAATATTATATTTTAAAATATACATTTCTAGTATTTTTTGCTATAAGTAAAATAGCTTACTGTCTAATTTTTCAATATTGGGATAGTGGAATGAACAAGTAATAAAGGATTTAAAAATAAAATATGTGAGTATGAGCTTAACACTGTAATTAAGAATAGAGTATGAATGCTTTTTACTCTTTGAAAGGCAGTCTATGCCCAAATTAAAACATTCAATGTGGTGTCAGAAAAGAAGTAAGACACAGACCATTAATTGCAGGTAATTAAAATCAAACAATTTACATAAGCATTTGTCATCGAGTCTATTATATGAGAGAGCAGTTTTAACTCAATTAGCATGGCCAGAGGCTTGGGATGATGCCTCTACAGCAAGCAGCATCATTCTGAAGAACGGTGGTGGCCACTTAGCTTGTGTCTTTGTACTAGGGGGTCACGTGGTAAAGGTTGGGGGTGGGGAGAAGGCGAGTTCATTTCTAGTGAAATATCATTCTATGGCTTTATCATCATTTCTGCTTTCTCTGAGGAAGAAATTGTGTTTGTCAGCTAGGCACCAGGAAATTCTGGGAAACAACTGATCTGTATCGACATAGAAGTTTGTAGAATTATCAGCCCCGCTCAGTAGAAGAGTTAAGAGGACAGAGGCAGGGCTCTTCAAATTCCCTTGATGTATGCATACACCTCACAAGAGAGCAAGAGGCTAGGACTATGGCAGGAGTCAGCAAAGGTGAACTTGATAAAGTTGTACATTAGAATTGAAGAACAAAAGATTCGTTTGTACCAGGAACTTGTTTGCTTTTGTATACTACAGCGACTCAGAATTGCATCCATTTTCTAGGATAGTCTCCATTATGACTAAATGGAATCTTCCTTTGAGACCTTTGCAGCCCCTTTTCCCTATGAAATATGGATCTATGAAAGAAAAATCTATTGTGTGCACAGTAGTCAGAGTTCTCTAGAGAAACAGAACCTAGAGGATATATTTTTACATGGAGAGATTTATTTTAAGGAATGAGGTCATAAAATTGTGGAGGCTCGATAAATCCCATATATGCAGGGTCGCATGGCAGGCTGAAGGCCCAGGAAGAGCTGCAGTCTGAGTCCAAAGACAGACTGCTGGAATTCCTTCTTGCTCAGGGAGGTCAGGTTTTGTTCTAGTAAGGCCTTCAACTGATTGGATGAGGCCCACCCACATAGGGAGAGCAATCTGCTTGACTGACAGTCTACTGATTCAAATGCTAATCTCATCCAAAACCCTTCACAGAAACATTCAGAAAAACGTCTGACCAGATATCTGGGCACTGCGGCCTCGCCCAGTTGATACATACAATTAATATCACAGTGGAACTGTATTAAACGTGGTCAGTCCTGCTCATGTTACCCCTCGGTGAAAAACACGTTTCCAGCAGTAGTGTAGGAAGAGGCAAAGACTAGTGACTCAGGCACAGAGTAAGAGCTGGGGTTTCTTTGGGGAACAGTGATATTTTTTGACAAAAAACCCAAATTTAGATAGAAATAATGTCTTGCTGAAAAGCTGAATTATGACATTACACTTGGCATTAAATTGTTTCTGAGATGGTCTTGTTGGCCCAGAGGAGGATGCCAATCCTGAAATCCCTGTTTCAGACATCCCTTCAACTCCACTGGGTTCCTCAACACGCAAGACCCCTGACCTTTGACCCCACTTTGCCTTTATCTCCCTCTGTCCATTCAAATTTAGAGAGATCCTGGGAAGCCTGGTGGGCTCCGATGCATTCTTTGTTTATAATCTTCTCATGTGCTTCTGATGCTTATTGTAGTTTGTGAATAGAACTAATTGGTACCCTCAAGTGTCATTTCATCTATTCTCCAAGGCTAGTTACAGGCTTTTGAGAACATTGACCATAGTTCTCAGTTTTTGGTGTGAATATTATAGTTATTGTTTATGAAAAAAAGAAAAAATGTAAGATGTGCTGTGATTCTTAACAAAGATCTAATATCTTCATGAAATATATATAAGGTGCCTTGAAGTCTCCAAGAAAACGAACAGTGAATTAACAGAATTGTATTTCTAGTTGGCTTTCACTACATGCAGATTAGTTTTCTAAGGAAACAAATGTTTGAAGAATTGGCCATGTAATTCTCAAAACTAACCCTCCCACATCCTTATAACTAACCCCCTGAAGCCTCCACAAAAA